>JAKTRY010000336.1:0-26811 GCA_030579935.1 Ambrosiozyma cicatricosa | reverse complement strand
AGAGATGGACAAGCTTGAAACATCCAATGATTCATCCTTTTCATCAAGTTGTAGTCCTTGTCTATGGTTGTCAGCATCGTCCTTGGTTTGCATAGGATCTGATCTGTTTTGTCCCATGAGTCTGTCGTCTTGAAACCACTTCTGTCTTATTTCAGGGTGCTTGTTGTGATAGTAAGCTCTACTAGCTTCATCAGATCATGTTGAGTTCACTTCTTTGTAATCTTCTCTTTGCTTGGTCATGGCTTGTGGTTTAAATGTTTTCAGTTTGAATTTCACTTGTATCCAGCTAGTTCGATCAGTTTTAAAGGTTCCCAGTTTTTTTTTCTCGCCGATCGAGTCGAGCTTCTAACGTCACTGTTTACTGTTCACGTTCTGTGTGCTCTTATAAAGGTTTGAACCCTTCTTCCAGCTCCCAAAACATGGCCCCAACTTACCCATGGTCCTTGTTTCCTTTTTTTATTGGTGACATCTTTGGTTTTTTTCGACAATATATAAGAAGTTCTATCAATCTGTTTATCTCTTGATCTGTTTTTCTTTTCACTTTTTCTGTCGCTTTATCTCAAATTTCCATTGAGCATATATGGTGTTATTGAGCCAAATTGACGAGTCCGATCGCCCTGTAACTTTCACAGTAAAATTGGATATACTTTTTAACCCCAGACATGTCATAAAACTCTGGATATTGTCAGTTGCTTCGAACGCTAGATTAGTGGGAAATAAGGTACTGGGACGAAGATTAGCACTCTGTTGCAACTTGCGAGCTAGCGATCCAGTCGAATGCCTATATTTTTCAGCACCTCTGTATGAAAGATGAGAACTCTCCTTGTGTTCTGAGCAAGTTTATCAAGAACTGCTTTTTTAGATTTCCAGCAACTACCACCATCTTTTGATTCCTTCATTTTTGATACAAAATCTAAGTTTTATTCCTAGTGGAAGTTATACCGTTATATTCATATTTTCTGCATCAAATCTAGCAAATTAGGTTTCCAATACCTCCTTACTATGGAGAGAGATCGAGAGAGAGGGAGAGCTAGAGAACCCCAGCACTGTAACTTATAGGACCAAAAGAGCTGCTGATGCTTACCAAAATGGTGGGTTTCACATGTGTGTAGGAATTCATTTGTAATTTGGATATCTTTGTGAAAAAGTGCTTCTGAAAGGGATATATGATGTTGAATTCAGTAGTGCTTTCTCAGCTCTAAATTAATCACTCGATGAATAATCAGCCTTTGAGATAGCTATGAGAAGGTTTCGGTGAGTTCAATCTTCAGCCAGTGAGGTTAAATTTCGTTTCATGTTTCAACCAGTACAGTGCTTACAAGTTACACCCACATTACAAATAATTCATAGTGGCCATGAATTATGAGTCATGACCATGCAGTTACCCCTACAATTATACATTTGTATGGAGATTAACGGAATCAGTTATCCATCGTCGTTGAACAACCTTGATATCGATCAATCTCGCCGCGGTATACAAGCTGAAATTCGCCATATGATCTGTCAAGTGCCACGGACAGTTGCCAGTCTGCAGATCTGGGCTCTAACTTTGATCTGACTCCTCGGCTAGCTTACTACTAGCGAGTCTCGTATACGAGTCATATCAAGAAATTCTCAAATTTTGACTCTGGACTCCATGGTGGCCTAGAGCTGAGAGCTGAGAGTCTCAGACTGGCAGTGCAACGAAAATTTTAAACTTTTTTTTTCAGTTTTTTTTTCTCCAAAGCTGCAGCCTGCATGAGAGCTCAAAAATATAAATATCCGAGTCATTCCAGTCTTCCATTTCCCTCCTTCACATTTTGTATCGGGCTTCTTCTTCTGGCTTTGGCTTTCTTTGGAGATGTTTCTTTGGCATACCTAAACCTTTCCCGCTCATTCTTCTGTGAAAGTACAAAATATTCATATCATATCATACCATACACATACAATGTCTTCAACCTCCTTTGCTGATTTCAAATTTGCTGTTGATGCTCTTTCCAAATACGAGGAAGCCGATGGTTTGTCCGTTCACCAATTGATGGATTCCAAGATCAACGGTGGTTTGACTTATAATGATTTTTTGGTCTTGCCTGGTAAGATTGATTTCCCAGCTAGTGTTGTTGATTTGGAGACCAAACTAACCAAGAAGATTTCATTGAAAGCTCCATTTGTTTCATCTCCTATGGATACCGTTACCGAATCCGACATGGCTATTCATATGGCTTTACTTGGTGGTATTGGTATCATCCATCACAACTGTACTGCTGATGAACAAGCTGAAATGGTTTTGAAAGTTAAAAAGTACGAGAATGGTTTCATCAATGATCCTGTCGTTATTAGTCCAATCGTTACTGTTGGTGAATTGAAGGCTAAAGGTGAAACTTTGGGTTTCACTTCCTTCCCTGTTACTGGTATGTGTCAATTTATTTTTGAAAAATTCATTATATCATTTCTGTTTGACCGACAACAAAAACACTATATCACAACTTCAATGAACCAATATGATGATTAAACTTTTTGATATAACTTTCGTTCTACCGATTGCGATCAAACGATCTTGTGGATACTTTTTAGCTGACATCATTGAAAATTTGCACACCTGTCTGGTCAAAATGAATACAACAATAAACAATATTTGTTTTCCCAATGCACAAATACTAACTCTCACATCTTCTATTGCATGTTAAATTTAGCAACCGGTAAAGTTGGTGGAAAGCTTTTAGGTATTGTCACATCCAGAGATATCCAATTTTATGAGGATGACTCTGCTGTTGTCACTGAAGTGATGACTAAAGAATTGGTGACTGCCCACTCAGGTGTTTCCTTAACTGAAGGTAATGAAATTTTGAGAACTTCCAAGAAGGGTAAGCTACCAATCATTGATTCTGAGGGTAACTTAGTCTCTATGTTGTCCAGAAAAGATTTACAAAAGAACGAAGACTACCCATTTGCTTCCAAATCTTTCCATTCCAAGCAGTTGCTTTGTGGTGCTGCTATTGGCACCATCGAAGCTGATAAGGAGAGATTGGCTAAACTAGTTGCTGCTGGCTTGGACGTTGTCGTTTTGGATTCCTCTCAAGGTAACTCTATTTTCCAATTGAATATGATCAGATTCATCAAGGACACTTACCCAGAACTGGAAGTCATTGCCGGTAATGTTGTTACTAGAGAGCAAGCTGCTAGATTGATCGCCGCTGGTGCCGATGGTTTAAGAATTGGTATGGGTTCCGGTTCCATTTGTATCACTCAAGAAGTTATGGCTTGTGGTAGACCTCAAGGTACTGCCGTTCACAAAGTGACTGAATTCGCTAATAAGTTTGGTGTCCCATGTATCGCTGATGGTGGTGTTCAAAACATTGGTCACATCACTAAGGCTATTGCGTTGGGTGCCTCTACCGTCATGATGGGTGGTATGTTGGCAGGCACTTCTGAAGCTCCTGGTGAATACTTCTACAGAGATGGTAAGAGATTAAAGACTTATAGAGGTATGGGTTCTATTGATGCCATGCAAAAGACTGATACCAATGCTAATGCTTCTACTTCGAGATACTTCTCTGAAGGAGATAAGGTTTTAGTTGCCCAAGGTGTTTCTGGTTCTGTTTTGGATAAAGGTTCTATTTCCAAGTTTATTCCTTACATTTACAATGGTTTACAACATTCTTGTCAAGATATTGGTGTCCAATCATTGACAGAATTGAAGGACAGAGTCAATTCAGGTGAGGTCAGATTTGAGTTGAGAACTCCTTCTGCTCAATTTGAGGGTGGCGTTCACAATTTGTATTCTTATGAAAAGAGACTGCACAACTAGAGTCATTATTATTGACATTTGGTCAGTGGACATGATCCTTTTGCCAGTTTAGCCTTTCATTTGAATTTCAACCACAATATATCATTTATTTTCTTTTATACATATGATACAGTACTTCCCTTTCTCTTTGATTGTATCATTTTTTTATAAACAAAATCAACTGTTAACTTTTCTAGTGTTAATTGAATTTTATATTCTGGTTTATAATTCTCTAATATTGAAGTTTTTGTAATGATGATGTATATAAGCTGTTTGTTAATTGAATCAAGATATGAATGAGTCGCTAAGAATGGTCATTTGTTACCGAAGTGCTGACTCCAATTTTGGGACTTCACATCGTTCTGTTTTTTTTTGTTATATACCGGACATGATGAATTTCGAACCAGCCCAATTTCAGCACCACACAACCCCATCAGTGTCAATCTAAGGTTTAAGAGAGCCTAAAAGATAGATTCCATAAGTCAAGCTATGCCACATATCAGCCTAAATGAGTTTCCAGAGTGGCGATCGATGAAACACATCTTCTTGAAATATTTTTCACCTTCACAACTTCTCATATCCAACACAAACACATTAACCATAGATCTTATCATCTACTTATCTCTTCTCACAATATTCAATCCAGTAGCAACATGGGTTATATCAATTTTGATTCTATGTTTTTTTAACGTCAAAGAGAATCAAATGCTTCTTATTGGAATTTCATTAATTGTTGATTTTTGTTGGGTGCTAAGGTTTATCAACTTGAAATTCAAAAGTTGTTCTTTTGACAAATTCCAGTTTACTGGTCTTGAGAAACACCAAGGTGAACAAGAAAACGAAACGACAAGAGATAAAAAAAACATCAAAGGTAGTGTTTGTGCTGTTCCTGGCTTGAATGTGCTGATTACTGGTGGATCAAGTGGACTTGGGTTGGAGATTGTGAAACGTTTTTTGGAAATCAATGTTCAACACGTGTCTTGCCCAATGAACAACTCACTCAAAAACTCATTTCAATTCCAGTTACAGATCTGTCAAAACATTGCTAAAGTAAACAAGATAATTGTATTGGATCTTTTTGAATCAAAAGAACTTGAAAAACTAAGACAAATGCACCCGGAAAATGTGGTTTTCGTACATGTTGATTTTGATGATTCCAACTTCAACGCCAAAATAGTGATCGATTTGGTTTTACGACAAATATCAAAATTGGAGTCACAGCAATACTTGGATGTAATCATTGGAAATGCCGGTATCAGACAATTTCATCAAACTATGGAAGATATTGATGGGTCCGAAATGACCAAGATATACAAAGTCAACTTCTTTTCTTTTGTCGAACTGATCAAGGTTATCATTCTCGGCCATAACAACCTGAATATCAACAAATTACAGAAAAGAAGATTACACATTATTTCAGTCTCTTCAGTTTTGGGATTTGTGTCGCCTAAAAGACTTTCATTTTATTCTGGAACGAAATCATCTTTGATCAACTTGATGGATTCCTTACGATATGAATTGCCAGCCAACATTGTACTCAGTTGTTTTGCACCTGGTCAATTAACATCACCAATGTTTGATAATGTTAAAGTTGAGAATTCATTTTTGGCACCATTGATAGATCACCGGAAATTAAGTTCGAGAATCATACAGATTGTCGATGAAGGGTTGAATGGGTTGTTTGTTTATCCTTTTTATGGCCGTTTGGTGCCTGCTTTGAAATGTTTACCTTTTGGATTATATAGCTTTTTAAGATGGTTTAGTGGGATGGATTCTGTTGCTTGAAACTGAAATCAATCACTTTTCAATTATAATTCATTGCAATTTTCATAATTATAGACATTCTTTTAACCTACTTCAGTTGAACATGCTTATATATATATTACGCATTTACCCGTACTCATTTTCTTGTTTACTTAAAGTTGTCATTTGCTTGGTATAGATGAAAGACAGAGAAATGCAGAAACAACCGAAAAAAATAGTGCAACCACAACATACATGCAATCATAAACACAACAATAACCCTAACTAGAAGACAGATTTGACAAATCCATTTATGCTTCTTTTTCCAACTTCTTCACAATTGATTGCAATTTAGTTTCTAATTGGGCATACTCTAGATATCCATTGGAGTTGAAAACCGTGTTGAAAGGCACAACTTCGTCAACTTTTTTACCATCCAATTCAACAGTGACAAGATAAGATGGATCAGTCTTAGACTTGGTGACAGTGGAAACATTCAATTTCTTTTTACCTTTGACACCCTGAAACTTGATATTTTTAGAGACAAATGTACTGACAAACAGGAAAGCTAAATGGAAACCAGCACCAACCGCAACAGCTATAGTTGTATAGAAAACATATTCTTTGTTGTTGAAATCATTCTTATATTTTTTATCTAGTTGAAATAGTAAACCTGCTGCTAAAACAGATAGATAACCCACTACTAGTTTGAGGTCCGTTAATGTGAATGTTTCTTTGTAACCTACTTTTGTGAAGACTGGAGAAAGGTGCTCGTCACATTCATTTCTTAATTGCACCACTGAATTGAGATTCACTTGTTTTGACATTGTATATTTGATGTTATTTTTGGTTTAGTTGTTCCGACAATTGTTTTACTTGTTGAAACTTCAAGGTTCGAACGATTTGTTATAGACAGTTACGTGTTTGAATTTACCTTTGACCAAGAATCAAAAAAAAAAGATGGCGCGACTCGACAAGAGAACAACATCGATTAAGAAAACCCTCATTGACCTCAAGAGTCAAAGCTCAGTCGACACTTGACACTTGACATTTGACTCTCGACACTGAAACATTGTCGAGTAAGCTTGACTGTGAAAATTTCTAAAACTTCGCATATTTAAACAAGCGAATCGCCAGTTTTTTTTCACTTTCTTTTTACTCCCGACTTGTACTAGGAAATGGTCTTCTTAAAATAACGCAAATTCACAGACAAGCCAGGTGGTCGTCAACAGCATCTTTTCGAGGTTGAAACTCTTTCGAGAGCGTTCTGACCCAGGACAACAAGGGATACCAGACCACCTCATTTTTCGGGATGTTGAGCTTGTACTGGAGAGCAATCTTCATAGAGTTGCCAGTCTTGGGTGCAGTGGGTCATCTGAAGCAATTTATTGTTTCTAAGGAGTAGCCTTCGTGCCTCCGTATGGGACCGAGTGCAAGGACTGACAATACAACAATACATTTCAATGAAGTTGTAGTTTGTTAATGAATGACATTTTATAACAGTAGGGCCGAGGGTCAGCGGGCAGCTTCTAGGGCTCCGTTGGATTTGCATGCTTGTGTGCTTGCGTGTATACAGAACAATTAGAGGGGAACTGGTGGCCGGCGGGTGACTGAGTCTTGAGACAGTGGACTCTGGGGAAATGGAAATGGAGATCGAAATGGAAATGAAACAGGCTGACGCTGCATGGTGACTGGACAAGGACAAGGACAGCCTGGACAATGGACAGTGGACAGACCCTAGGGAGACCGATAAAACTGAAGACTGAAGTCTGAAGATTAATTCACTCGTTCACTCATATTCACTCATTCAGCACTGAGCAGTACAGTCTCTAGGTTCTGACTCATTGTCCAGAAACACACAAAACACAAACCCTACACAAATTATAATCTCTTCTCAGTCTTCTCTTTTCTTGATACTTCATCAACTACATCAAATCAGCATTACTTTACATTGGCCAATTGTGCATTTACATCACTTACACTTACACTGTCAGGATCCAGGATTCAGGATTCAGTTACAGCCTCATTGAAGCAACTTACAACAAATGATCACTCTACTGCATAAACAAACTTCCAACTTTCTGTCTCCAATAGTGACAAGGCATACTATTCCAAATCTGTTTAACCCACTCATACTTACAAGTTCAAGATTAATCTCAAGATCAACAAGATACTTTTCAACAACAATTCCAATTCATCTTTGCTCAAACAAGTCAAAAACCCCAAATAACTACATTCATATTCACCCAGTCACAAGTTTGAAACCTCGCCAAATTCCTAGATATGTCACTAATCCAACTTCTTTCTTTAAAACTTTGGTATGGCCTTCCTCTGGCCCATCAAACATTTTTGTTGTTAAGAAACCAAATCAACCTCATGTTAGATTGGCAATGTGTACACTCATTGAATTGATCCATCAAAAGTATCCACATTGTTCAATTATAGTGACAAATGAAGTTGCAGATGAGTTATCATATGATCAAAATGATTTACTCTCAAAGAGTGATAAGAATGGTGTTAAACATGTCATCTTCACTGGATCTCATAAAGAAATCATTTCAAGAACTGATTTAATTGTTTCTTTGGGTGGTGATGGTACAATCTTACGTGGTGTTTCGATGTTTTCAAATACTGCTGTTCCCCCAGTTCTAAGTTTTTCATTAGGTACGTTGGGCTTTTTGTTACCTTTCAATTTCAAAGATCATGAAACTGCATTTCGTGAAGTTTACGAAGGTCGTGCTTCAATGTTAAAGAGAGAAAGATTAGAGTGTCACGTTGTGAAAAAGACAAAACCTTCGCAGAAAGAAATTGATTCCGATACAATTTATAAATCAATCGCGACTTCAAAAGATGCAATCCATGCAATGAACGATATAGTCATGCATCGTGGTTCTTTACCTTCATTGATCAACTTGGATGTTTACATAAATGGACATTTCTTAACTAGAACAACAGCTGACGGTTTATTGTTTGCTACACCAACAGGTTCTACTGCTTATTCTTTATCTGCCGGAGGTTCTATTGTTCACCCGATTGTTCCAGGTATCTTGCTTACACCAATTTGTCCAAGATCCCTTTCATTTAGACCATTGATCTTGCCATCAACTTCACATATTGTTGTCAAGGTTAGAGCAAAAGGTGGATTAGAATCAGCAAACACAAATGCCAAATTATCAATTGATGGTATGCCACAATTGAAATTATTCCCTGGTGATGAAATTCATGTCATTTCTGAATCAGGTTCAATCTTGGATCCAAAGTGGGATTTGCCTGAATCGGTTAAAATTGCCCAAAAGAAAACTTCTGCAGAAAAGAATGATGGTTGTGATAGTCATTCAGAAAGAGATGATACAGGAATTTGGTGTGTTGCCAGAAGCAAAGGTGATTGGGTCAATGGTATCAATAGTTTGTTGGGTTTCAATTCTGGTTTTAAAAGTATCGTTGTCGATGAAGATATTCAAGATGGCGATAAATCTTCTTTGAGTCACGGTCCGGAACATGAGTACGACCATTAACTTCCATATAATATACCACAAAGAATTTCAATATATGAATAGACTAACTGGTCTCATTTTATTGAAAAGTAACAGAAATATAGTCTTTACTTCTCTTTCTCTAACTTTTTCTGCACTCTTTAACTGTCCTTTCTCCTGCTATATATTCTCTGCCTGTATATAAGCACGTACCCCATTTACTAGTTTTCACAAAAATATCACAAGTAACTTATATATATATTTAAGGTTTAACTATATTGCTTTTCTTAAATTCAACTAAATATGTGTAAAAAAGTAGTGATACAAAAGAACAAAAACAAAGAATGGTACATGTGTATAATACAGAAAGCGATTCGAATAAATGTCAACCGGTGAAACCCGTAATTATCAATTTGTCATTCAACGACTACCGGAAGTTGAAGGTGCAGTTGTAGGAGCCGTTGGGGCTGCTGAACCAACAGTAGCAGTTGTTGAGTTGGCGTCACCATCAATATCTATCTTACTGCCCTGTTGTTCCTTCTGTCCATTACTTTTCTCTTCACTTTCTTTTTGATTCTCTTCGTCCTTCTTAAGTTCATCCATCATCTCATTGGTCGCTTTTTCATAGTAATCTTTTGGTAAAATGGAGGAATTTGTGAATTTGCTTGCCCCATTTTCTGCGATTTTAGTTGTCGTCGTGTGTGTTGGTTTGTCTTTAAAACTTGTTGAATCCTTAGATTTATGTGCATCTTCTTCTTTGTCGTAGAATTCATTATCAGGCACAACTATCTCATCTCTGGCTTTCTGAGAACCACCTCTTGTATCAATATTTCCCTCTGCGTCTTCTTCTGGATCATCATCAAAATCAACGAGATCAGCTGGAACATCTTGTATCTGTACGGAAGGAGCATGCTTTGTGTTTTCCAAGTTGGAGAAGATTTGTGTCATTATTCTATCCAAGTATTCCGGAGAATTGGCATTGTACATGTTAGATGGTCTCACATCTAACTTATAGTCTGGTCCATAGTACTCATAATAATCATTGAATGGCAATTCCGCATCCAAGACCACTTCATTCATCAAACCAGTTTCAAATGACCACGTTCTAGCAACATTTCTCATTGTATAACCACCACCACCAACAACCATTGTTGGAACGCCAAAAGACTTCACATAATTCACACAGTTAGCATGTCCTCTCATAGACAAATTGAAGCAACCTAACTTATCACCAGATAAAGAATCACCACCACACTGCAACACGATAGCTGAAGGCTGATACCAGTCCATAATTCTCTTGATTATTGGTTCAAAAATGGACTTATAAGTGGCATCATCGATACCATCTCTGAGTGGAACATTAACAGCATGGTACTTACCTTTACCAACACCAATATCACGTAACTCACCAGTACCCGGGAAAAACTCACCATATTTGTGGAATGAACAAGTCATAACACGGTCTGTTGTATAGAATGCTTCTTCCACACCATCACCATGATGCACATCGGTATCGATATACAACACTCTAGGATGATATCTTAACAACTCTATGATTCCTAACACGATATCATTAACATAACAAAATCCAGAAGATTCGGATTTTTTGGCATGATGTAAACCACCAGCATAGTTAATGGCAATGTCACACTTTCCACGGTTTAATCTTGCAGCACCTTCCATGGAACCACCACCTGAGATGGAACAAAATTCAAATAGACCATCAAAAACGGGACAGTCATCACCAACATTAAATTTTGCCTGTTCTTTGATAAACATATCCAAATTATCTGGCGTGACACGAGACAAAAAGTCAACATATTCATCTGTGTGGAATTGACACATTTCTTGTCTTGTTGCAGGCTTGGCTCTATAGATTTCCATCTTCTTATATAGACCATAGTTCATGATTAATGAATGGGCCATTCTTATTCTATGGGGTTTCATAGGATGCGCAGCACCATAGGCATAGTTGCCAACGTCAGAATCATAGAAGTAGGCGATACCTGAAATAAACGACAGTTTTGTTTTTCGTGTTTTTCGTGTTTGTCAGTTTGTTAGTAACCAAATGTCTTTTTGAATACTTTTCATTATTCTGGAATCTGTATGCCATTTCATCCAAGATGTTATCTCAAAAATGCTATCCCAGATAGAAAAATCAGCAACAACATACGCTTCTTGTTCTTTGGATCAACTTTGAGATCATCAAAAGGTTTCAATTCGAATACCATTTCTGTAAAAGCTGTTTGATGATGTGTTATCGGGAGGGAAACGGTGAACCGTACGATAAAGAAGGGATCGAAGCTTGAAATATGGAGTCCAATGTTTGGAACATACATGTACATCATATGTTTGGCTTTCAGACTCCATTATTTTTCGCGGCAGGGTAACCTCAAACCTACAGAGATTAATCAGAAGGATGCACGTGCACAGAAGTCACATGCGCACACATCTTACTAATTGCCACGATCGTTTTGATGATATCACCAAAAATCTATTCGTTTATATAACATATAAGGGAACTGATAGGGCGGAATTTATCTAGATGTGATATCAATATATACCAAATACCAAGAGAACGTAGGATGATTATCCAAAGTAATTGGAATTATCGTTCAAAATCTCTTGGACGTCATCGTGTTGCATTCTTTTTTGGTTGTTCCTATAGCTATGTAACTCGTTGGAAAGTCGCTGATGTAACCTCTCATTTGCCAGAATAGTGTTGTATATGTCTTGATTGACTTCAAACCCTAAGCCATCATTGTTCAAATAGTTGCTGGTAACTCTTATAGGAAGAATCCATTCATACCAATTGTTACCCATTACAGCTCTCCAATTCTTTCTGTAACCTAAATTGAACACGTTTCCAACATTGTTAGAAGTTTCATTCCTTTTATACCTTTGCAACTCATATGATTCAATAGTTGTCTTATTTTTCAACAATTGATAAAGTGTGAAAAGCATGAATATACTAACACAGATACCAAACACAACACAAAGCAGAGAAACAAACATTATATGCAAACTGAAGTAATCTTCATCAACTGTGCCAGTCCCAAAAATGGCATATAGGGCATTGAAAGAAACAACCCCAAGGGAACAGACGTATAAACTGGAATAAATCAAAAATTGCATGAAGAATTTGTGGTTTTTGAACCCAATACATGTTGGGAACCACGGACAATGGTGATCCATCTTTAAAATGCACTTATTACAACTTGAACAATGATGAGAACGATCAGGTTTCCAGCATTTGCATTTATTGCAAAATCTAAAAGAGCCATCACCTTTCACCATGATGGATTTGGCAACTAGGATCTCTGGAGGTCTAATTGATTCTCCAGTTTGATAAGAGAAACAACATAATGCAGGATGATCTAGTGGTGTGCCTGGTCCTATGCAAATGATGAGATAGTAGAGTGAAATGCATGTGCCAGTCAACGTTGAAAAGTAGGCAATCAGTATCATGGCTGTTAGTCCGTTACCTATGATCGGTGTTAACGCAATCTTGAACACAAGCGTGTAGTATGACCAAGTAAATAACGACGTACATACTATCTTGGGAAATAGCGATGCTAATAGGCAACAAAACGTAGTAAATCTCATAGAAATTGTCGGTATGGTGTTAACAGCTTTGTAGTTGTTATGTGTAGGTTGTTTTCGGCTGGTATGAAAAATGAGCTTGTTGCTTCGTGCGGATGGTTCTCTGAGTCCTGACTTGATGTTCCACTAGTGATTCAACCTGGTGTACCTCGTTGGCTGGTATATGATGAAAGTCGATAGCTTGTGGTTGTGGTTATGTAGTGTCAATCCATAATTTGACTAATCATCAAGTACATCAAAAAACACCCAGTGCAGTATACATAGGGTGTTTAATCTGTTTGGTTTGTATGTACTACGTACTGATCTCTGAGCCTCTCTCTGAGAGTCTGTGAGTCGCGTGAGTCGTGACACGCAGCTAGAAACCTATCGGATAGCTGGTGCAAAGGTGCAGGGTTTTATGGCCAGTACAACTTACACGTACTAGCGAGCGCCCAGAGACAAGATTCGAGAAGATCAAAACAAATTTCACGCGTCTTGCTTATAAGTTGTAAATTCAAGAAACAGTACACATCATGGTGAAGTTTGAACCTCCTAGCTTGTTACTGGATACTTCTGGACTCAGTCAAAATTGTCCCACACATTTCCTTTTTCTCCAAGACGTTTTTCAATATATCAGTTCCAAAAGAAACACTCTTTTGTCACAAATCACAGATCAAACCGATTTACAAGAAACCTAGGGGCTCAGGCCTAGTCGAACAATCATAAATGGACACATTCACAGATCACAAACACATTTTTGCCACAATATTAGATGAACACAGACGAACTCAAGAGGGAAATGATCGATCCAACTATGTATTGAGTTTAAAAAGAGCCTACAGAGTAGTGACAGACTACCCACATGCTATATATCATCCTAATCAACTGAGTCAGTTGAAGTTTATTGGACCTGCCATAATGAAATTGGTTCATGGAAAGTTCAAGAAGTACTGTTCTGAAAATGGACTAGAGTACCCCAGTGAAGAATTGAAAAGTTTACCTCTTGATGCAACTGGACTAGCTGCTTGTTCGGTGCTTAAAAATAGTGGCGGTGGATCAACCAGGTCCAATTCAAGAAGCTCAACTGCTGGTGGCGGCAGTCGAAGTGGAACCACTAGATCAAGGGGAGGTAGAAAGAAAACAACGATAGCAACTGCCACGGTGACTGCTTCTGATTATAAGGATATGCTGACGGTATTGATTGAACAAGAATATCAAATAATGTCTAGTAGAGATAACAACTTGGCCAGGCCATTGAAAAGAGCGTTGGATAACATTCGGAAATACCCTGGTGAAATATCTCATCCCAATCAACTGGCATATTTACAATCTATTGGACCAAAAATTATTCAGATAATCTCAGATCGTTTAAAAACGTTTTGTGAGGAGAACGGAAAACCTTACCCAAGTGATTCGTTGAAAGATGCACCACTAGGTGGTTTATTGGGTGTCAACGCAGTGATACCAGAAAGTACGAGTAGAGCCGCTACTGGCGGAAGAAAGAGAAAGACAACAAATACCAATGCTGTGGTGATTCCTGCATCGACTCAAGATTATAGAGAGATTATGGCAACATTAGCGGAAAATGAATTTAACGAAAGATCAAAACTCGCCCCTCAAACGGCCTTACCTTTCAAAAGGGCTATTGATAGCATAAAGAATTATCCATGTGAAATATATCATCCTAACCAACTAATGTACTTGAAGAATGTTAGTTCAAGAATCGTTGAAGAGATAAGTCAAAGATTGAAAATCTATTGTGAACAAAATGATAAACCTTATCCAAGTGAAGAATTGAAGGATATGCCATTAGGTGGCTTATTGGAAGACCACTTGTCTGCACCAGCTACAACGACAAAGAAGAGAAAAACAACATCTAGAGCATCAACAAAAAAGCCAAAGGAATATGTTCCCAAGAAGGACTCTGGAGGTTATGCGATCATGTTAGCGTTATACAAGCATGACCCAGATAGACAAGGGTTGACTAAAGATGATCTAATCAGAATTGCAGCCAAGTACTGTTCAGCTGGGTTCAACACTAATCCATCAACAAGCCAATTTTACTCAGCTTGGAATTCTATGAAGACATTGATTAACAAAGATTACGTGAAAGCCTATGGAAGACCTATGTATTATTCATTGACTGATGAAGGTTATCGTGTTGCTAGTGATATGTGGGTAGTTCACAAGAATTGGGAGGAAAGAGAAAGAGCTCTTTTGGCTGGATCCAGTTCCCCGTTGGTTCATAATTCTGGTATCAATGATGGTAGAAAGACCCCAGTGGCTGGAAATAATGAAGATTCCAATAAACAGAATAAAAGCCAGCTTACTATAGCGTTGAATGATGATATGATGATATTGTCCTCTTCTCCGATTGCTTCAGCAAATGTCATGTCTTCTAGAACCTACAATGGAGTGAGCTATACATTATGGAACTCACATGAATATGAGATCTTACCAATGATAGATAATAGAGAAGTGAAATCACAAAAGGATAGAGACTTTTTCCCGGATGGTCTAAGTGCACATGGAGTACAGAACATTACAAAGGATTTGCCTGTTGGAGATGGTATATGGGTAGCGAGACACAAGAGAACTCATCAACTAGCCGTTTTGGACTTTATTTATGAAAGAAAAAGATTAGATGATTTCAAAGAATCAATTAAAGATGGTAGATTCAGAGAACAAAAATTAAGATTGACTAGAACTGGACTGAAGAGAATTTACTATTTCGTGGAAGAACAAATGTCATCGGATGTGTCCTCGTTTGCTGAAGCCTTACAAACTTGTATGGCCATGAACATTACATATTCTGATATCCATATCAAGAGAACCAAAAACATTAATGATACGCTGACGTTAATCATCGAGATGACTAAGAGTATTAAGAAGTATTACAAGCATAAAACATTGGCTGTCATTGAACCAAGAGACTTCAACTCACAGGCTGAATTTGCAGATGTGTTAAATGACTTCAGAGACAAATTCAAGAAAACAAGTTCCACTTTGAGTTCAACAAACAAGCAACAAGTTGAAAGTGTATACCATTATCAAGCATTCCATACTATTTTGGGAAAGACAACAATGATTTCAGTGAAAGAATTGTTTTTGAAAATGTTGCTTACTATACGTGGTATTTCATTGGAGAAGGCAGTTTGCATTCAACAGATTTATAAGACCCCAAGAGGTTTATTACAGGCTTTTGAAAGATACGATGGGGAAAAAGAGACAATGGTTAGTGACTCTACCAAGTTAGAGATTGGTGCTAGAAAGATTGGACCTGCTCTTAGCAGAAAGGTATATTTGGCTTGGAGTGATGAAATGTGAGGTTGTTGACGTAACTAATTGACGATAAGTAGATTTTTATTAAAAGACTAACACCTTTTCTATAGTTTTTTTCGAATATATATAAATTCATGTAATTTAGAGCTCACTGTGCGCAGTGACTGCGCCTTAAAGTGGCAGTACATATGGCAAAGGCATAGGCTAGTCACTCCGCCATCATTCAGCCTTTAGGCTAGCCGCCTCAGATCAGCCACACCGGGGAACCGCTAGAATGAACTTTGAAAGTGAATAATCGCGTTTAAACCACCTAGTTTAGTATAGAGAAGGATTGTATAGATTGATAAAGGGTGGGCGGCTACTTGGCAAATGACAAATGCCATTAAATATCCAAAATTCAGAATTCAGAATTCCAGATAGATCGATCGATCATCGATGCTTGATTTGTAAAATGTGCCTGTGTAAAAAAAGAAACCTAGACGTCAGGAGGGGAGTCAGGACTCAAGAATCAGGATCTGCTCAGTAGGCTGATCGTCCTTACTTATCCCCGGTGACCAAAGCACGTACACTCTTAATTCACCATCCCAGTCTTCCATCTCAAAGACTTCATCACTTGCTCTCCGTCTGGATTCAGGAATCAGTAAGCCAAACTGGCCCCTTCCCCCTATTGCCTCAACCTTACTATCCGCGTGCTCCAAGAGTCACAACCTACAGGGTTTGATTGGAGTCAAGCACCCACTGAAAAGCTCCATCCAGCCAGCCAGCTGTCTTTGAAATATATCATCGTCATCAGCAATCAACCAATAATGAACAAAAGTGAGAAGATTCAACCCAATAGAAAAAGACCTTCTATGGGTCTCTTGATTTTCTTGTTCGTCTTCTTATCATTATTCCCTATCCTGCTGAGTTTTATCCTGAATAACTCCAACGTCTCGTTCAAGACCTGGTGGCTACCAAACTCAAGTCTCTCTTTAACTAATACCAGCTCTTCAAATAAAAATGTTGTGAATCCAAGTCACTCCTCTTCTCAAGAGCAGCACAAGTGGAATTTGGGTTTGCAATCTGAATCCCAATCTGAAGTTGAGGTTGTACCAGCCCATTCCAAATTTGAAAATTTTGATTCTCAAGAACAATTCATTCAAAATATTATCTCTCCACAACATAGTCCTCTTCCAATTCACAACACCCAATCCCATGGAAATAACAACATGACTAAAATCGCAGACTCAAATCTAACCATGGCAATCCCACCACAAAACCCAAAGATTTCAAGAGCCAACGCAACATTCTACGTACTATGCAGAAACACTGAGTTATACTCACTTTTGGAAACCATTCAGAATTATGAAGATAGATTCAACAGACAGTTCCATTACGATTGGGTCTTTCTCAATGATGTTGAGTTCACTCAAGAATTTATCAAACTTGTCACCAATGCTGTTTCAGGTGATGCCAAATTCGGTTTAATTCCACAAGAACATTGGTCGATCCCATCAACAGTTAATGTCGACTTGATGCATCAATATATGGACCTCATGACCAATGATCCAGATGGTGCTGTTCCTTATGCTAACTCATTGTCTTATCGTCACATGTGTCGTTTCGAATCCGGGTTCTTCTATCATCATGAACTTCTTTTGGGCTACAAATACTACTGGCGTGTTGAACCAGGAGTCAAATTGTATTGTGATATACCCAATGATGTCTTCAAAGAGATGGACGAAGGTGATTATAAATACGGGTTCTCATTAAGTACGCTAGAATATCCTAAAACAATCCCATCGTTATTCAAGCACTTCAAACATCATCTGTATCAAACTAATCAAGACCATCTATTATTGAACGACACCAACTATTCAGAATTCATCTATGATGAAAGCAAAGATGATTATAACATGTGTCATTTCTGGACGAATTTCGAACTGGGAAACTTGGATTTCTTAAGATCAGTTGAATACAATAACATATTTAAATACTTGGATTCAACAAATGGGTTCTATTATGAACGTTGGGGTGATGCTCCTGTTAGATCATTGATTCTGTCTGTGTTGCTTAGAAAAGGTCAGATTAAAAGATTCAGTAACATTGGTTACAAACATGCTCCTTATACCCAGTGTCCAATTTCTGAATCTATTAGATTGAAAAATCGTTGTTCTTGTGATCCGGGTGAAGATTTCACCAACAAATGGTTCAGTTGCTCTTGGTATTTCGATAACGTTAGTTTACCTAAGATTCATCGGCTGTAAATTTTAGAATATAGATCTTAAAAGTATTTGCTTTTCTCCACTGCTCATCATGTCACATCACTGTTGCTATTAATACATGCACTCATTTGATTTACTCATTCAGCATAGAATTACAAAATTCCCACTTTGCATTATTATCGCATTTTTTTATTTTTACTTTCTCCCATTCAGTCATATTTGTCATCTTTCTCGCATATTTCAAAACTTATCATATTCTCTTCTAAATTGTTTTATCTATTCTACTATCCTTAACTCCAGCTAAAAAGGTATCCAATTTCAAATTCTTAAATCCGTTTGATTCTCTGTACAAGAGCAATATAAAGTTTGGTATATTTGCTGCAAATCTCTTCCCCAATGTAAGTAGAATCTGCGTACATTGAACCTTTTTTATTATTTGTTCAAAAAACTCTTCTTCTGATGTCTCATCTAGCCTATGTAAAAAGCCCATACAATTCGGAGACTTTACTCTTGTTAACGTGCCTATATCATAACTCGAATAGAGAGAGTCAAGTTTAACGTATTCAGCACGTCGTATGGACATAACCGATAGTCACCTAACACACAATCAAAGAATATAGTACTTCTTACTATACTCTTCAGTAATCCAATCTAATCCTTCTTCAAGCCCGGCGCCGGTATAAGCACTGCAACAAACAACATTCCAAGCGTGATTCCTCACCTCATTCAACCCCAACAAATCCACAACTTGTTCAACCAACTCTTTCTGATCTCCTTTAAACAGCTCGATCTTGTTGACAAATACAAGCAACCCACAACCAGTTAATCTATCCTCTTTCAAAACCTTACCAAACTCTTGGAAACTTTCTTGTAATCTAAATAGACATGATGCATCTATGACCCAAACTAGGAAATCTGTTTTATCGAAATAGTTGAACCAAAATGATCTTAATGAAGTTTGACCACCAATATCCCAAAAATTCAAATTGAATTGCTGATGTTGAATTAATTCGATAGAGAAACCCATGGTTGGTGTTGTTTCTGTGATTGGTTGATTTTCGATCTTTTTCAATATCGTTGTCTTACCTGCATTGTCTAGGCCCAAGAGGAGAATTCGTATTTCTTTGTCCTTGAGTTTTTGCTTTCTTATGATTGATAGTAATCCCATTCTATGATGCTGTTTCTGTAGATTTGTTTGTTGATAATGTTTGGTGGATTGACTTTTTCTAAGTTGATCGATGCTGATACGAAAAACGAATCACGCACGATCTTCAAATTGATTCGATTTCATTGATGACGCGCCATTTTTCATGCACATTGCATACACGAAATTTAACTGTTTCGCATTTATGAACCGTTCAAAAAGGCATGATCCCATCCTACATATATTACATCCTTCACAATTTCATTTGAAAGAAACCCAAATGGCAAAATGTTAAGTTCATGCTAAAACAGACACAACTTAAATCACAAACTATAATGTTAAAATCCAACAAACGAAAGAGCAACAATAACAATCAAAATGGTGAAATTTCGAACAAAAGACAGGCTTCAATACTCAGTTTTTATGAACTTCAATCTGAAAGGATCAAAAAGAAGAAGGAGAAAAATGTAGAAGTTGTTGTTATTGATGACTCTGATGATGAGCTGGTGGAAGTTGACAAAAGGGAATTTGAAGAAAAAGCTGACAATGGTCTTTTTGTCGTTGATTCGGATGAATCTGATGAGATGAACGGTACAGAGAAGACACTTGAACCAGATGGTGTTGACCATTCCAAAGAAAGACATCCGAATTATGAAGAAATTAATGATGGCAAAAATGTCAGTGAAATCATTGAGACTAGAATAGACAAAGGTGATGCATCTACCAATCTGACCGTAGAAAACTCACCTCAGAGAAAATTTCCCCAAACTGCCAAGTGTTCTACACATATCTGTAGTGATTCAAGTGAAGTTAACGATGATACAGAATCAGAATACCATGAGACTTATTTTGATTGCGATGATGATAAAGGTTTTGAACTCGGTGAGAAATCGATGAATTACAGTGATAAAAGTTGCAAAGGGAACATAGATTTGAAAGAGATAAAAAGTGATCGAGAGTCCAATTTAGAAGAGGACGATGATGATGATTTATTCAAATTGGGTGGAGGTGATCAACAAAGTCAACAGCATACACAAAAAAAGATCACCGGAATGATGGTATTGGATACTGAAGGAATACGGGTTCAAGAGAACAAGAATGATGTTGATGAGGATGAGGTCAAAATTCCCGACCCTTTGGGTGAGTCACAAGGATCCAAGACTAATCTTGAACTTTCAAACCCAGTGACTGTCAATTCACAGACTGATTCTAATATCATAAGTACAGATCCCCTGGTTTCAATCCATGCCAAGCCTATCGAAGAAACAAATGAAGAAGGAAGTGACGTTTCATGCCCCGTTTGTGAACTTCCCCTGAATCACCTCACGTTGGAAGAGCGTTTATTTCACGTCAATGACTGTCTGACCAATTCTAACAAATCAAGCAGACCAATAGTGTACAAGTCCATGAAATTACAAAGTCAATCTACTCTGACTTCTCAACAAAACACAAAGAATACAAAGAATACAAAGCCAAAGAAACCTAAGAAACCGATTCCTGACTTGAAGATTCTTCGTTTTGCAGAAGACACAATTGCTGTTGATGCTTTCTGTTTTGCGCCACATCCTGATATCGATACCTACATTCTAACACATTTTCATTCTGATCATTATGGTGGGTTGTGCAAGAGTTGGAGTAATGGTAAACGGATCATTGTCACTAAGATCACTGCTAATCTATTGATTTTCAAGATGAGATTAGATCCAGAGAAATTAATGGTTATTGATTACAACGAAGAGTACGATATTCCAAATACCAATCTTACTGTGCGATGTTTTGATGGAAATCATTGTCCGGGAAGTGGCATCTTTATAATTCAATGCAAAGTGTCAGGTGTTAGGCACTTACATTGTGGAGATTTCAGAATCAATCAAGAAATGATCAGGAAACTTATCCCATATCAGCCATTTGCTAAGATTTATTTAGACACAACATATCTAAATCCCATCTATAATTTTCCTAGACAGGATGTGCTTACAGAAGAAGTGTGCCGTTACTTAGAGGATAAATCTACAAATTTCAAAATTAAACAATCAAGAATGATTGATTTTTTCACTAGAGGCAGACACAACAATTCGGCGAGTACTTTTTTGATAGTTATTGGTACGTATTTGATTGGTAAAGAAAGAATAGCGATAAAGTTGGCAGAAAGACTGAATACCAAGATATATTGTGATGAAGTAAAGGCTACCACTTTGAGGATGTTTCAATGGCCTCATCTTGATAAGTTGATAGATACAGAGAACCCACATCAATGCAAGATTCATTTGATCAAGTTGCAGGATATGAACAGCGATTATCTTGTTGAATATTGGAAGAAATATTCACTGAGTTTCAAAAGTATTGTTGGGTTATCTCCTACTGGGTGGTCATTCAAATATAAAAAACCTATTCAAGAATTGTCTGAGATGATCAAGCTTGATAACGACGATGAAATCGTTAGACGTACTATAAGTAGTCAGTTTGAAAAGGCTTTCAAAAAGGATGAAGGTAAAGGGTTTGCGTTATCTAAAATTATCAAGTTGCCGTATAGCGAACACTCTTCTTTCAGAGAACTATTTTACTTTGTTTCCTTGTTACAATTCAGAGAGGTTATCCCAACAGTTAACGAAAGGAACAATGAAGAGAATTATAGGTGGTTGAACAAATTCAATGCTTTTGATGGGTTAAATTTGGAGGATTTATAGAAAGTAGAAGTAGGTTTGACATATTGGTTTTTTGGGGACATATAGCTCTTCTTAACATGAATTGTAAATTATTTAGCATCATCTCTTGTTTCAAATTAATGTAGAGCTGAAATAATGATCCCGATTCTGAAGCTTGCAATGATTATTCCCCGACATTGAAACATCACTGAGTCTATTAGTTACCATGGTCCTCATAGATGGCTTGAAGGTGAGATGAGTCCTTTCTGAGAAAGACCCATGTCAAAATGGGGAGACATCAGACCAGCTTCATCCAAGTTCTATAATGTTCTTCTTCCTTACTAAATACTAAATGAATGGTTCTTAGAAAGAGATCCATCATGATTTAATCATACCGGCCGGCGTTGAAATCATTAGATTTAAGAACGATCAATTTCCCTTTTTATGTGATGAGGCCGGGTAAGCGCACACATTTGAAAGAACAGCGGGGCTTACGTCAGCTGGTGGAACTCGCTTACGCAATGAAGAAAAAATACGAGTCGCCTTCGAGTTTTTTGGTGAGAAATTTGATTTAATTTGAGTCTGGATCGCTGATCGAACGCACCGGCACTTAAAGCGAAGAGACTGGTCACTGCCGTAGAGCTGTGGGCAGGACACGGTAGACGTGGTGAAAGAGACGAGTACACTCAAGTCTGAGACTGAAAAACAGTACAGTGGCCAAACACTTGATTCAATTCCAACTCACAACTTACAACACGACCAGACAAGTCACATTTTAGAATAATTTATCACTTTTCACCACTTACCCCTGCTTCCGTTATAAAGTCATAGTGCCCTGTTTCTTTGTCGTCTTTCCTCTTTCTGATCAATCCTCACTTTCAAATCAAATCATTTCATTTCATCTGCAACAGCAACAGCATCATTTATAACTTACAACAATGGATATTAGTACACTATTGCAAAACGCCATCTTGGGTCAAACTCCAAATGAGAGACAACAAGCTGAACTTGAGTTGACCAGACTGGCCGAAGAAAATTGGGTAACTTACCTTGGATTGATGGTTCAAGTGTTGGGTGATGAATCCAAGAAAACTGAAGTCAGAATGTTGGCCGGTTTAGGTTTGAAGAATCAGTTGACTTCTAAGGATACATTGAAAAAGCAACAACTTGCTGAGAAGTGGATGGCCGTTGATGTTCAAGCCAGAGAAGAAATCAAAAATATTGCTTTGAGCTCTTTGATGACTCAAGACGACCGTGTCGCCAACCAAGCTGCTCAATTGGTGGCTGCTATTGCCGACATCGAACTTCCTAGAGGTGAATGGTCTCAATTAATGCATATCATCGTGGAGAACACCAAACAAGAGAAACCAGTTAATGTTAAGAGAGCATCTTTGTTGAGTATTGGTTACATTTGTGAAACTGCTGACCCAACTAACCCTCAAATCGCTGCCCAAAGTAATGGTATTTTGATCGCCATTGTTCAAGGTGCTCAGTCTTCTGAACCTTCTACAGTTGTTAGAAAGACTGCTATTAATGCTTTGGTTAACTCTTTGGAGTTTATTGCCGGTAACTTTGAAAGAGAAGGTGAAAGAAACTACATTATGCAGGTGGTCTGTGAGGCGACAACTGACAAGGATGCGGAATTGCAGGCTTTGGCCTATGGTGCACTTGCCAGAATTATGAGTTTATACTACGCCTACATGGGTGTCTACATGGAGAAAGCTCTATATGGATTGACTGTGACTGGTATGAGAAGTGAAAGTGATCAAGTTGCTTGTATGGCTGTTGAATTTTGGAGTACTGTTTGTGAAGAGGAACTTGAGATTCAATTACAAAGAGAGGAGATTGAAGGTGAAACTGATGATCTTGTGTCCTACAACTTTGCCGTTGTTGCCATCCAAGATGTCTTGCCTACATTATTGAGTTTATTGACTAGACAAAATGACGACCCAGAAGATGATGATTGGTCAGTGGCCATGGCTGCTGGTGCGTGTTTGCAATTATTTGCCCAGAATACCGGATCCCATGTTATTGAACCAACTTTGAAGTTTGTGGAAAGTAATCTAACGTCGTCAAACTGGAGAAATAAAGAAGCTGCTGTTATGGCTTTCGGTTCCATTTTGGATGGTCCTGAGAGAGAACAACTGAGAGGATTGATTACACAAGCCCTTCCTCCTATTTTAGCATTGATGAAAGATGAAAGTTTACAAGTCAAAGAAACCGTGTCGTGGTGTTTGGGTAGAATTGCTGACTTGGTTGTTGATTCCATTGATGTTCAAAGCACATTACCTCACATTTTAGAAGCGTTGGTTCAAGGTTTCCAAGATCATCCAAAGGTTTCCACTAACTGTTGTTGGACTTTAATTAACTTGGTTGAACAATTGTGTAGTGCTGCTGCAGAATCTGAATCAAGTGTCATGTCTCCATACTATGGTGAGTTGGTGCCTCGTTTGATTCAAATCAGTGCAAGAAATGATAATGAACACTGCGCCAGAACCTCTGCTTACGAGGCTCTATCTGCTTTGGTCCTCTACAGTTCTCTGAGTGATTTGGCCGTGGTCAATCACATTGCCAGTGAAAGTTTGGAAAGATTAAACAAGACAATTGAATTGCAACAAAGTCCTGATGCCAGCTCGGCTTCCAATGAAGACAAGGCCTTACTACAAGAATTACAAGCTAACATTTTGTCATTATTAACAAATGTCATTAGAAGAATTGGTGGTGATATACAAAATGTCTCTGATCAGTTAATGGAGAAGTTCTTGAAATTGTTACAAATTCAAGATTCCAACTCTATCATTGAAGAAGATATTTTCATTGCCGTTTCCTCTGTTGCCACTGCTGTCGGTAGAAACTTCGAAACTTACATGCCATCATTCTTACCATTTTTGACTAATGCTTTGGAGAATACCGAGTCTCCAGTGTGTGAATCTGCTGTTGGTTTAGTTGTTGATATATGTCATTCCTTGGGTGATGGTTTCATTCCATACTGTCAAGGCTTTATGGCTATTTTGGGTAATAGTTTGTCGAATGGTCAAATGAGAAGAGAATTGAGACCATTGATTTTGTCATGCTTTGGTGATATTGCTTCATCTATAGGGCAAGAATTCATTCAGTATTTGGATGTTGTTATGGGTATCTGTGCTCAAGCTCAACATTTGGAACCAGAAGATGGTAGTATTGAAACCGAAGATTACATTTTGAGTGTCAAAGAAGCTGTTTTAGATACTTATGTTGGTGTCATTGCTGGTTTACATGACCAACCTGCTGCTTTGGCCCAGTACCAAATGCAAATCATCGAGTTTTTGATGACTATTTTCTCCAATCCAGTCATGTCATCAAGTGATCCAGTTTGCAGATCTGCTGTTGGTATGCTTGGTGATTTGGCTCAAATTTACAGTGATGGTTCATTGAAGATGGTTTATCAGCAACAGTGGATCACCGACTTTATCAAAAAGACCAGACAAAACCCAAGATTCACACAATTCACTAAAGACACTGCTAGATGGGCCAGAGAACAACAAAAGTTGCAACTTCAATTGCCATGATCTTTTCTCTCCTATCTGAAATATTTTTATCCCTTATTCATGATGTTTACTATTATTTTTTCATTCTGGTCTCCCTATCCATGCAGTGGTCCACAACACAATCGAAAATGTCAATATCTGCTTATAGTTTTTGTTTCTCCTCCTGTGTTTGTTATTTTATTATATAGATTTTATCCGGTATCCGGTGACTGTCATCCCAAGTTATTACCTCTGTGTTTAGGTTGATAGTTCTCTTTTGCACTCTCACTTTTTATCGACAACTTTTTTCATTTGATCCATGTCCTTTCTTTCATTTTGGTGGTTTCCTTTTAGATGTCAGTATCTATCTCGGCCCCCTGGTAACCTCTTTGCATTTTTCAGCTTTTATAATCCATACTATTTGTTTTTTCCTCTCTCTTAGTTTTGTTTTAGATTTCCTTTTTCTCCTCTCCCTTTTCTCCTTTCCGTGTTTTTCGTACGTGTCTTTCCAGAAACAATTAATGGAATTGATTTCATTTATAAGTTCTTTTCTTCCTTTTAACTACTTTTTTCCGATCTACCCACCCCCTCTCCTTTCTTAATTTTGTTCTTATAAGTCATTTTTTTAGTCATGACAAGCTAGTGTCGCCCATGTATTAGCTATATATCTTTTTTTGTGCAATTTCGTAAGCCAAATTTTAAGCCAAGTTCATGCGTATATCTATTTTATGTCATTTTTATATTCTCTTTTCTTTCTTTATCAGAACAACTCTTTAATGTATCTTTTCAATTCGATCCTCTAATTTACCAAAAGTTTATGAAATAATAATTTGTTTATATATTTAGGTCAATCTCATATCCAATTGCGCTGAAAATTCACTTTCATAAGTACACATATATATATTATATACATATAATTAAGTACTCCTTATAGACAAGCTAGCTTACTAAGCTCATGTAATCTTCTTGAGAGGTCTTCAAGGCATATATCCGTTGAAAACTTGAACATATATACCCCAGTATACTTCGATCTATTTCCTCACATCATATACATATAACATGGCATTGTTGTCTCTTGGGCTGTTGAATTTGTTGTTTAAATTTCCAAATCTCACTATATATACACCACCAGTGTCTGCCTCCAACCGATCCAGCCTCCAACAGCCTGTGTCTTAACATATATACGTACAGCTGGACATCCAATGATATCTACATGAATTAAATATTTTACTTGTTACAATTAACTACAGATTTACAAGGGATGTTTTTTAAAAAAAAAGGGAAAAATTTTTTGAAGTAGAGTCTGTGCACTGAAATCAGTGGGGTAACCACAGAACTCTAACATCTCAAAAAACCCGAGGTAGATTCATGATAATTAGACAAAGTTGGAAAAGATAAAGACCGAAAAACCAAAACAGTGTTACCAGCATTAATGAAGGTGACAGGGGATTTCGAAAATGAAGCAA
>JAKTRY010000335.1:0-26880 GCA_030579935.1 Ambrosiozyma cicatricosa | reverse complement strand
CAGATCGGTTTTGCAATGTTGGTGGGACATAGAGATTTTATGTATGAAGAAAAACCTCAAAGATCACCAATTTAGACTTCCTATATAATACACATTCGATTCATTGTCAGTATGATCAGCATACGGAACTTTGTCCTTTGATCCATGTGTCAAGTTTCAACATCTCACCCATTAAAGGAAATTTCTCTTAACGGTGTTAACGCTATATTCGATTGTTTCTACCTCCATTCACTATATTATAAATACCGATTGACGTGTGTAATGTTCCATTATAGTTAAGCACTTAATCTATGTGTATCGGTGTCGTCTCGCTCGCTTCCAAAATTCAATGCTGATTTATTTACCTTCGATTCCTCAACACAACCAATTGGTATTACACGGTGACTCATTAATACTTGTGAATTCAACTTTGGTATCTGTAGTATCATATCTTGGTTCTCTCCGGCGGTACTTTTCATGAATTGATCACTCATGATTTGTGTTGAGATGGCTTTCTAGTTTTGACGTTGACCAGCCTATAATAATTGTTTAATTTCTCCCCTGTACGTCCCAAATTGTTGTTGGTTAATGAATTACAAGTCGAGTTTAAAGGCAGTGATATTGTCTGTATTGTTGATGTTTCTTGCATTAAATTCCAAAATCCCATTTTGCTGATCGTTGATTAATTTATTTGATTCAATTTCATTGTCCACATATGTAGTGCATCCATCACCCCTTGAATTTTTTGATTTGATAACTGGTTCTTTCTACTGATCATTGTTGATTTGAATGTTCAACTCCAACATTATACTGAAGATTAGTTGATTTGATTGTTTGACTCCCAATTGCTCAAAATTAGTTGATTTGATTGTTCAACCCCCAATTACTGAAAATTAGTTGATTTGATTGCTTTGAATTGTCTTCCTCATTTTCATACGCCCCATTGAAGGCTAATTGGTTTGATTATACATTAGTTTTGAAGATGCTGTTTATTTGATCATTAGTTTGGGATGAATTCTTAGGTTCCAGTTTCCCGTGACTATTTAAGAAAATACTTTTCTCCTTTCTACATATCCCTTATTTTCTTTCTTTCAATCTCAAGCTCTTCATTTTTATTCTCCAAACTTTCAAAATCCTAGTAAAGAAATATAAACGAAACTTAGAAGAAAAAATATCGATAGAATCGTACTCAGGAGAATATCCAACAGAATCGAAGGCGTTCTGTTCATCTGAATCTGTACCATTGCATCTCTTTCGTTATTCTCTTTTCCTCATTCTAAAGATCATGGTATCTCTTTTATTAGAGTACCCTTTCCTAATTCTAAAGATCACGGTACTGTGACTTTTCTGGGACACGAAATATTGTCACCTTCATTGGGGATTTGGATATGGCCTGTGTTCCCTTCTTCGACAGGCATTCCATATTGCTGTTGTGATTCTTTTGTAAAAAAATGCCATACCCTCCAATCATTTCATGACCTTCATTTTTTATTTGCCAAAAAGAAGATCTTTCTTGTAGTACATCACCTATCTTCGAACATCAGCTTCAAGTACCACCATGAAAAGGGAAGCTATGTCTTTTTGAGTCGAAGAATTGAGATGAAATTAAATCGAATGTATATATGGGACCTGGACATCCATGGATATCACCAAGACAAAAGCATTGTGTGACAAAGATCTTGAGGAATATCTATATAATTGTTGATTTTCAATATATTTTGATCTAATTGTTTTCAACGTGTGTGGGGAACAGATGGTGAATAATTGAAAACACGTGAGTCTTGATCGATATGTCTCTTTTCACGCACTTCTGTTAGAGAACTCTGATGTCAATTTTGGAATTTTTGGTGGATGATTTAGTTCATGGCGATAGTTGTTTCTAGTTTGTTGATGTTCTAGCAGTATGCAGTTGAAAACTGATTAATTGACTGTGTGTAACGTCTTATAATGGAATGCTAAAGTGACAGATCCTCCAAATTTAAAAAAATTGAATGTGAGGGCGAACTTCAAAGCTTCTTGGGCTTAATAAGGAAGGCATGGATCAATCATCCAAGTATACATATGTACAATTGACAGTCACAATAACGATTTATTGGTACTGATTGATAATTCTACACTATTGTACGTTGATTATAAGACTGTCTCATGATTGGACGGACATATGGTCAAATCTACGATAATTGTCTGGGAGTTTAATCAATCGGAAGAGGGTAGATAGAACAAATCACCCTGAAAAATAATCCCCAAGCCGACAATATGTCAACTTCAGGGATATTGATACAATTAAAAAAAGAAAAAAAAGAAAAAAAATGAACAAACGAAAAGAAAATACAAATATATAGTACAAAAAAGGAGAAATGGTTTTATATAATCTGAATAAATGATTTTGAAAAAAAAATTAAGCAAGCAAGTCAATGAACAATGAAACATCGTTTATGGGGAACATAATAAACCAACCAAAATTCAAATTCAGGCATTTTGGAGAGGGGTATGTTCCATAATCTGATCTTCAGGAACAGCAAACTCTCTTTCACTGGTGGTTGGTGCACTGCCATTGGACTTATCATTAACCCAAACCATACTCTTACCAGAATTAGTTTCACGTCCTTCAGGGTGCTTGAAAGCACAGTGTGGATTTCTGCAATTGACACCGAATCTGCAATCTTGATCTAAAGGATGCATGAAGTAACAGTCGATTCTAGTACAGTTAGTACCATCACGACACATAACATTGGAGGTGGCATGTCTCTTTGGGCATCTTCTGTTGGTACAGCTGGCACCAAACTTACATTGTTCCAAAGTCTTTTCAACTTGTTGTTGACTGCCTTCACCACCTGCACCTCCCGCTGGTTTAGAATAGTTTGGAGAAGAGTGGGCTTTGATACATTTTGGGTCTTGACATTCTTTGTTAGCAGCACACCATTGCAACTCAATAACTTTAGCATCCTTGTTGGCTGGAGTAGGATGACCAAAAGGGCACAGTTCTCTGGAACAGATGGCACCAAATCTACAGATTGAAATACCTGTTGACTGTTGTTGCAAGTGTCTACCAACTTCTCTAGTAACTTGATTGATAAGGTTGTTATTGACTCTGTTCTTGTTGGCTCTTTCACTTTTTACCTTCTCAAACTCGGCAATCAAAGCATCATCTTCACCTGGGTGCAAGTAGCTGCAGGTACCCGGTGCGTTAGGGCAGTTAGGGAAAGAGAAGCATGGCCTAGTTGGGTGGGCAAATTGGCAGTGTCTATCAGTACAATGAGGGAATGCCCTACATCTCGGAGCTCTGGGTTTTCTTTGACCAATGTTGACAGTATTGTTGGCACCATTCATAGCCGTCTTCTCCATAGCATCCATGAAATTCTGTGGATTCTTGAGGGCAAAATTCTTTCTAGTTTTGAAATTAGAAGATTTGCCAATGCCACCTCTGCCTCTGTTATTAAAACCAAAACGAGGACCAGCTGGGAGTATACTTGGTCTACCGTTGTCTTCTGTCATTTCAGCAGCATCTTGGAAATGAACCTGCTGTGTTTGTGGTTGTTGATTTTGTTGTTGAAACTGCTGTTCAATCTGTTGCTGTTGTTGCTGCTGTTGTTGCTCTTGTAATCGTTGCTGTTGCTGCTGTTGTTGCTCTTGTAATTGTTGCTGTTGCTGCTGTTGTTGTTGATCTAATTGTGATGGGACACCAACAGTAATGGATGGCGTGCTTGACTCGCCACTTTGCAGCTTACGTATTTCATTGAACACGTTGTTAACGTAATCTTCATTTAACACATCACCAAACAAAGCTGAAAACTCTTGAACGATTTCTGATGGTGTTCTGTTATTTGAGATCAAGACGAGAAGGAACTCGGCAACATAGTTTGAGTCCTCACTAAGATTCATAGCTTCAAAACTCGTGCTGATAGCTGCCTTCAACTGTTGAGCAATTTCAGAGTCCAAGTCTAAATTTATGTCTGACATTGTTGATGTATTTGAATATAGTTAATTATGGAGAGTGGAATTGATATGTATAAAAGTAGCAACGAAGTAGGTGTTTACAGGAAATCAGCACACGCAAGAATATTCTTTCAAATAGATGCTGCGCTTCTGATCAAAGGCGAAAAAATGGAAAAAAAATCGCAGAAATTTTAAAAGTTCTATCTTCCTGGTGCACGGGTGGCCAAAGACACGGCACTCAAAATTGAAATGGCCATTCCAAATCCAACAACAGCCAAGACAGCTTCACTTGTTGAAACACCTGTTGAATACTTTCCAGAATTCTCCAAAACAGAATCAAACAGCCTACGCAACGAATGTCTCGACCGAATTTCCATAACAAGAGTCATCTGTTTATTAACAACAGCAGGGTCTCCTCCATAACTGCTGGATGTCGTATTTACAGTAGTGATGCCATTACTGTTGTTATTATTGTTGTGGTGGTTCATGTTCGTGTTATCACTGCTGAAAATAGTATCTAAATCTTCATCCCTATCAATAGAAATCAAATCGCCAACAGCATCAATATAACTCAAATCATAATGATACTTGATTAAATTAATTTTCACTTTGGTGAAGATGGCCTTCTTAACAGCATTGAGTATGTTGGCTTTAGGCAGAGTGAGTTTGATCAAATGAATCTTACCATCTATATTTAAACCAGCTATCTCATGAATTTTCAATTTGAAAACCACATCGTTATTAGAGTTAAGAATCGTCTGGTTCATATTGATATTCACCAGGGTATTGTTGTTTGTAGATCCTGTCAAAACATCAGCCCCTCCTGAACTAGGAATTATCTCCAACTCCTGTGAATTTCTGGTACTAGCCATATTGGAATGATGATCAGATAGTGGCACATTGACATAGTTTTCTGCAGTTATGGAAGTTTCAAGAGCGACAGGATTGTCTGTCAAAGATATTGGTAAAACAGGTACAAAATTACTATCTGGTATTGGCTCAGTAAATGATGGATATCTCAAATGCGATGTTTTTCTAGAAGCATGGCTATTGCCATAACCTTGGCGTTGGTGCTTATGGTGATGGTGACTCTGAAGTTGACTCTGTTGACGACTTTGACTTTGATCACGTTGGAAAGCATTGGCATGATAAAAGCTTCTTCTAGTTGATGGATTCGAATCAACCGTACTCAATGGTCTATCCAAAGATTCCCAAAATTTATCCCATGCAGGACCAGCCCCAAGAAGAAAAGTATCATTAGAAACTCCGGGAAGGTTGCTCTTCTCATCGATGTCAAATTCTAAACTTTCAGTAGTATTAGTGAGATCAGGGTTCATTTTCGAGCCATCCAAAGTTTTCAACAAAGCATATGTCAATTGTAAGACGCTAACTAACCCAGTAACCTCTCCAGTAGCACACTTCACAGGTAAATTCAGAAACTTACCTTCATACATGAGTCTCAAAGCAGTATGAATGGCCAAAGTCTCCTCTGCAAAACTTGGTCTGGGAGTCATTATTCTAGCAACTGATGTAGTTTTGCAATCAATACCATTCGCCAATGCCTTTAAAGCTATATCTTTTGTAGTCAAGATTCCAATGATCTGTTCAGTTTGTCTTGCAAACGAGGTTGAATCACAAATCAAAGTAGAAGTTGTATTATTATTTTTCAATAGAGTTGCAGCTTCAAAAATGGTGGTCTTACTACCAATAATCAAAGGAGAGGTGATATTTAGATCAGGATCTTCCAAAATAATTTTCAAGTTTGGTTCTTTCATGATATCAATTAACATCTTCAATTCATCAACAATCTTCTTTTTTCGTTGCAAAATACTCATTTCTAGAACAGGGTCACCATCGTTGACAGCTTGATCAGGGGTACTTATCCTGGTCCCTTGGGCGACTTTACTGCTATTATTAAGCAGAGAAAAGTTACTAAATTCAGTAGCTGTATTGGCACCTGAAGTAACCCCACCAACAAGGGAACTGGCATCGGTTCCTTTTAAATCGTTAAACGTCATCTGCAACTTCTGTGACTCGAATGACATCTTCTCCAATCTAATCATAGCATGGTAAAAGCACTTGGTTATATTTAGAATTCCGACAACGGTGCCAACTTCATCGTCAATTAGAGGCAAGTGCCTGATCTTCTTAGTAACCATGAGTCTAAGCGCATCTGTAGCCGATGTGGTTACCGAATAAAAGTATGGATTATGTGTCATAATTTTCCAAACTGGAACATCAGCACAATTTTGAGAATGCATGTCAATGTCAGTGACCCTGCGGTCCTCTTGAAGTTCATCCTCTTGTTCTTGATCTATATTTGGAACAGCTGAATCAGCAGTAGAAGGAGGAAATGGTGAATCAGAGGATGCAACTATTCTATAAGCCAAATCTTTTGCAGTGATTAAACCGACCAACTTGTTACTGTCTTCTGAATCAACAACAATGACACAATGATTTCGAGTCTCATTCATTTGTTTGGCTACTTCCACAACGCTGGTGTTTTGAAGGCATCGAATCGGTGCATCTGCAATTTTAGCTATTGAATTTGATGGTATTGAACTGATGTTTTTCAAATCCAATGAGGACGTGTTTGATCTTCTCCATTGGAATGATGATCGTCTGCCTGTTCCAGCAATTGATCCTTGGGCTGTGGTTGATGTGCCTTCGTACATCACTCACGGTATGGTGGTACCTTGTCGTTGTAGCTCTAAATCTTGATTGTGGAGATTTCTAGAGTGAGCTGAGTGTATAAAGTCTAGATGGTGTCAGACAATGGCTGCTTGTGAAGGTAATTGTTTGAAGTTGAACATATGAAAGAAATGAAAGTGGTTTTGGAGGGGACAGATAGGCCTCAGCGTGCCACTGGCGAGTGTGAATGATTGATCTCAAGGCTCAGGCTTCAGCTCGTTGAGGTGATCGAACTTCGATCAAACTGCAAAATCAAGCCCACAAACCACGACTCAGAAAACCCCATGCCTAATGACCACATAGAACATAGCCAACTGGTAACATTCCCACCCATTTCACAGCAAATTCGTAAGAAGATTCATGACATTCTGCTCAATAATCGACATAAAGAGTTCCAATCAACAGGAGACACACACAACTTGCACATACCCCAAAGACTAGTCAAAAGAGTTCTAGTAAGGAAAGTGAAAGATACAAAAGTTTTCATCCAAACAATTCAAAACAGGGATATTGATTGAACATTCAAATTTTATGCATCACTCAACTGTCTTTGTTCATGGCGGCCTGTTCAAATAAAGTCACCAAATCAGAAATACGCAAGAGCTATCTTTTTCAAAACAATTCACAGAAGTTTGCAAATATTTTTGAACCAGTCTTCGTATATCTTCTCTTCAGCCTTTCATCAGCAAACAGCATTGTTCAAAGTTCTAGCTCTACAACATATCCCACCGAAAAGGAGAAGAAAGATTTCAAAAGACTCTGCATGCACTACACTATGTTAACTTGATTTGTCAGGTTATTTGGGAATGAGGGCAACACACGTATTTCATTCCAGCATTCCAGAGGTCTAGAACAAAATGTTATGGGATTCCAAATCCAACTAAAAGTATTTCAACTTCTATTTGTTGTCTTCTGATCAAATCAAATGTTGCAATATTTTCAGCCCTGGCACCTGCAGAGAAGAAATGGAAAGTGAATTACCAAATCGGTTAACCGAGACTCAAAACTATATCGGCAGAGTCAATTCTCTTCTGTTTCTGGAGAAAAAAAATCAGAGTTTTACTGTATCAAAATTCATGTATTTGTCTTATACGATTCTTCATATTTAGTAACTTTACGAGAGGACTACGCATTAGCTCCCATGTACGGTTATGTATGCACATTTCAAGGGTTCCAGTGTTCAGCATATAAGCAGAATTTGAAAGAGGATTGATCAGCCTGGACTGAAATACAGAATATAAGAGTAGAAATATATCACCATGAGGGGAATTTCATTTGTATTCAGGTTTGTATATGGTCCAATTTAGAATGCATAGAAGTCATAAGAAGTATACTGTAAAACTTTATCAAATGCCGATTTAACCATGACTCTTGAGACATACGCCAATTGTCGATATCCAAACCTCACCACCATATTTACACCGATAATACATTAATTCTCTCTTCATCCCATCGGGTCGTATAAGAGTATATCAGCATATGAACACCACCGTACATGTACCTTTCCTTCATATATCTTTATCTTCTTTTATACATTGACTGCTCAGATTCCAACAATCTGGGTTGATTTCTTTACCTAAACTGGTAATTTTGTATTGTATAGTCATAGCTATCACTCTCGATCGGTTCTCGAACGGGATGATATAAAATTGTTTCAAATGAATGTTTCCAACAACATGAGTACGTACGTATACGCAAATTTTGTTACTTCCAATTAAGATAGAATTAGCAGATCATTATTTACTGTAAATTTCAGCGAATTTGAAAACTATGCATGATTTAAATTCAAACTTCGATCATACAAATTGAAAATTTTTTATATTAATTCGAGTTTCTGACTTCAGGATAATACCAACGAAGGCCATGTGGGTTAGTATACCTGCAATGAGTGAAAAAGAAAATTTATATAGCTGTACATAACTCTAATATTAAGAAGATCCCGGATCAGTATAATAAGTTTGTTGGACTTTGTAAAGTGGAATGAAGACTACACATAAGCTGAGGATATATATTTGCAAGAAGATGTATGCATGTGGTGAGAAATTTGAAAATGTCCTTCAAGTTTATTGTCATAACAAATATTTACTAAAGCGAGTACAAATTCCATTAGCTTGATATGTAACGTACAGGATATTTTTGCGTCTTGACATGAATTCCTCTAATTGACCACTAACTATATCTTGTTGTAAGCAAAAAAAATCTCTCAGATCGAGAACGTCCACCGGTTTTGTATTGGCCCAGCGGCTCTCTTCTTTGTTCTGCGAAGCGGATCGTTTTGATTTATAAGCCTCTCAAACCAAGACAAGGGATGCATCTAATTACTTTTCCGTTTTGGGTAATCAATTAACCTGAATATCGTTGTAGTACTATAGCTAGACCTGGTCCTGGTCTCCTGCAAGTTGCAACTTGTAACATTAGTATTGAAATTGCACAAACATGGTCAAAGCCTAAACTTCAATCGGTTAGAGGGTATACTGAAAACTGGACTATCTATAGGTATAAGCTTTAAGATCACCTCTATATGCATGCGAAAAAATTAGCAGTACTAAACGTACGTAAAATTTTTTGAAGTTAACATGCATGCATGCACATGTGCCGCTGATATGTTATACATACAAATCACACAACTTATATTACCAATTGACATAAGATAACCGAAGAATCAAGAGATAGCAAAGATTGTCATATATATATCAGGGGACTTTATATATATGCCGAACTGAAATTCTGTTGGAACTCGATACATAGGCGATTGAAACCATGACCGCGGTGATTCAAAACTTGAGGTAGAAGCCATCAGTTCACCTGTGGCAACGCACAATTGTTCCTTGAATTCAAATAAATGTTTAGCTATATATCTCACCTCTTGTTGTAAGCAAAAAAATCACCTCATTTTAATTTTAAATTTGTAGCTTTAAGTGCTTTTAGTTATAAAAGACCCAAATCATGTGGAGATTCGATCATGTATCCCCTTGATAATTTTGGTCGCCGTAGGCATTCATGTACCGAATCATTTTTTTTGACGGCTCGACACACCTATATGTGACATATGTCGACTCCATATATATCAAAAAATATATACATGATGATTATATAAGTTCAAAATAGGGGATATCCAATTAATTTTGGGCATGTGTTCCTGAAAATCTATATATAGCTGGCCGGAGAGAATTCTGTATATACCCAACTCTCGCTTCGAGAGGGTGAACACATTCTAAACTAGTGAAAGTTGAAATATAGACAGAATGCATTCAGGTACAAATTAAAATTTGGAAGCCATATGGACAGTGTTCTATTTAATGGGTCGTATGAATCTATATTTTGTCACTCCATTAAGAATGATCAGGAGAATCCCAAAATTGGGGAAACATATATATGCAGCAACTTGCAAGTCGAACAACATCCAGACGGAGAGCTAGAGAGTGATATTCGATCTGACCGAGTATCAAAAGTTGTTTTATTCAGAGACAAGCTAGGGGTGCATGCATGAAGTAGAATTCTGAATTTCATTGACGAAAGGTTAAGTTTGAAACAAGTAAATCAAAAGGGGGTCCTGTATATGGATATTCTAAAACAAATTAATCTGAATTCTATCGATCTGAGCTGCTAGCTCGCTAGCATGCAACGTATACAGATGCGTTAAAAGTTGGCGTGTACACCAGATCAATAATCATATACATGCATTTTCATGATTACATGCCTGCAAAATCAAGGAATCTTGTTGAAAATTGTTGAAAAAATTTATATGAAATTTGATCTGGTCAGATCATTCAAAAATTATCATATCATCTCCGCTAACAACTATCAATTAGCCAGGACCGTTCCCACAGGTTTGAAAAAAGAGTTAGCTACTAAAAACTAAAAGCCATGATCTTATTGGCGTGAATGATTTTAGTTTTACTTTGAATTTTGTTTGGTAACAGTTTTTTCTATTTATTCGGCGAGCATGTGTAAATTAAGCCCAATCGGGAAACCTTATAGTCTTTAAAAGTACGCGAACAAGCTTGATCTGGTGTAATAAAGCTCTTTACAGAAGTTCATCATGGCTTTGTTGCTTTGAGCTAGTACAATTTCTTCGTTTTTGAAAGGCAACGTGAAACGTACTAGCAATTTATGGATTTTAAACGAAGTCAATTCGATTAAATGAAGTAGAGCCTATATGCAAATCAGTTTGATCTATGACCTACATGTATCTATCTCAGCGTGGGTCATGATTGAACTTTTGAAGTCATATGTCCTTGTGTTGCTTGTTCTGAAGTGGACAATGCAGGAAAAGAGTTGAGAATCTAGATCAGGTAACTAACCCCTCTTGTCTTAATGTAGAGAATTCGTGTGATCTGGCTCTCTGAAATCAAGGTAGGAGAGACAAATTGTAATTTTATAAGGCAGGGGAAAGTTCAAACAGCAAAATGACGTCAAAGACACCATACACAGGTTACTATCCCCAATTTGACCATGACTCACACTTTAATTCAAGTTTCTACTCGATGGATCCGGGTGGGGAAGCATATGATTGGTGAACAAGAGCTGGAATCGGAGAGAACGTACGCGTCGGGAATACATAAAGATGTCAGTTGCCTTGCTCTCCTGAGCCCTAATCTTCTCAGGCAGCCTCTAGTTTCTTGTAGCTCTTGTAAGATAGCAAAATCCCTGATAATCAGAGTTCATGACACATTAAATTCAATAGCTATAGAGCAATTTCAACAGAACGCAAACCAATAGATCGTCGAACATAACTTCAAACACATGTTGTTCATATATTGAAGAGTAAGTACTAAGGGCTATACTGAAATTGGTGATGTGATCACTGACTAGGCTGAAGCTGACGTTAACAATTTTTACAGCACGCACACTCAATTTCTACCACGAGCCAGCAATTTCTCAGGCCAGCTCTGGAGTGGCCCGCTGTCCATATAGTCCATATAGGCTGCAATGGCAGTTGACCGGCCGGCCGCATGGAGGAGCCTGGAGTCTGGAATCTCTGCACCCTCAAAGTAAACATGCAGCACCATGTGCACGGCCTGAACGGCCTGTACGTACGGCCTATATACTATACTTAATCCATGACACGATTCAACGTTCCAACTTCAAATATCCCACCCATGGTACTATCTGTTATGTTAGTGTGAGTAGTAAGTACAAGGATATTCAATTGGTGCATGTAGACTTAGTCATATGAGGCCTCCAACGTTGGAAAAACGATCCTTTGGAACATCTGATTTTTTCAAAATACAGAAAGCCGTAAACTCACTATTTCTCACAGCCGCAAGTTCGCATAATAATTTTTTTAAAAAACGCACCGATTGATTATCATTTGAAGATTAATATAGCCTGTAGGCAATTGTTATTGGACAATCAAGAAAAACATAAGATCTAAACAGAGTTCAATTGTTCCCCAATTGAGCTAAATTGAATATCTTTATAGGTTGTTAAGTTGCCGAAAACAAATCCTTTGGAACCGGAATTGGGGTGGTGGGAGGGGGCGGGATCATAGCTTTGAAATTTTAGAATTGAGAAGAATTTTTTTTTAATCCTATTCATGCACTCAACTTAATTTTTGACTAATCCACTTCCTATTGTCACCTACATACATGACTCTGAGCTCGTACCTGCTTTCAATGTTACATACGTTTCGACGAAATTTTTCATACATGGCCTGATATTTTCTTTTTCTCCTGTAGATATTTCTGTGATTTTAACTCATATAGGTATAGGCACACCTCATCAATTGTGGCAAAAATCCAGGCTGAAGAGCTGGGTAACAGGTTGTCTTAGTGTTTTCTACAGAGAAAACGAAACACTAGATGTTCTTTCGGAGTAATATAATTTTTAATACGTTTTTAATGCAATCTATATACCTTTTTGATCCAGTCTTTAAAATTTCTGATTTTTAACACCATGAATCCATGATGCATTCAAACTGTCTGAGATGTGTTTCAGGCACCGATCGATCAAGGATTCGAAGTCGAACGCGAGTGAGCTGACAAAAGAAAAGGCTGCTTCCCATGGAATTTTAAAATTTTTATGCTGGAGCAACGAGAGATCGAGATCAATCATCAAGAGCTCAACTCTATATACAAATACCGATTGATAACTTAAAATCCAATTAATATCAGTACCAGTATTAAATCAATCATGCAAACTAGAAGTTTAACAAAACCATATCAGCTCCCAATTAAAAAACTGTATATACATGAAATTGTAGCTAGTTTTTACATGGGATGCAAAGCAATTCACACAATTCACACGTTAAAAATAACCAATTCTGGCAACCTCGCGGCCCTATGTGCTCAGCATCAAATTTGTTTCATGCAAGTTTTGCTCGAGAGTTGATGAATATTCTATTCGATGGTCGATGATATAGAGATCAAGGAATTGCAAGGGATCAAAGTATATATTGCTTTGGAGACTCGAGAGAGAGGTAGTATTGCTAACTATGATATCATGATGACTAGTCCATCTATTTGGGTTGGAATCGATAACGGAAAGTTAGTAGCTATAAATTTATTTTAGGGTCATATATCATGTTTGACTCGATCATAAAGCTACTTGGTTCGAATATCTATCTCCTAGACTTTATATGATATATGGATTTGAAAATACCTAATCTAAGTTTACGTGCACGGAATTCGGTAATTGGAGTCTGGGATTCGAACGTGTTGCTTTCATGTCTTCATGTCAGTTCTTCCTCATTTCTTTTTGGTAACCAGAGGGATAGGTGTGGGTTAAACTGAAGTGAAGTGGAAATTGTGGTAGATGTTGAATACATGGTCAATTATCGTATATGTTAATTCAGAGAGATTTATATATGCTTCAGATAAAGAAACGAAATCATGTGTCTGAAATTTGAGTTCAGAGTACCTGAATTGGAAAAAGAAATTTCTACTAGAGATACATGAGCCTTGCAGTCAAACATTGGGCTCGGTATACGCGTACATGAATTGGTGTACAGCCGTCCTCAAAAACAATTTTGTTTCTGCTTATATGGTTTCAAGAAATTGTATACAACATGATGAATCGATCGAAATAGATGCAACATATATAGACCCCACGTATGCAATATTATAAGGAAGTATATTCATTGTATAATGGGCAACATCGAGATGCATGTACGAATCTGTCGATTTGCATTTTGTTAAAATTTGACCTCGATTATTGATGTTGAAAAATGAATTTGCATGCAAAATTTGACTTCAATATTGGCTCTCGAGTCCAATATGATAGTTCACAGAGAATGGGGACCGTTGAGACTTCAAAGATCAATGAAGTTGGTTGTCTTCAAGAATCAGGTTCCACCTTGTAAAGCGTTCAAGAATCAAAAACCAAAAAATGTATGGTTTCGAACTTTAAAAGTTTAAAAGGTGTTAACGTAAGTGCATACCCTGTGCAGCTCAACTGGTCAGGGGAATTTGTACAGTTGACAGACTACAATTGAGGCACCATCATAGAGATCACATCATTATGTTTTCTAGCGGGGTGTACCATCATTAGCTGTTGGCCAATTTGAACTTTATTGGATCATTTGAATAAGAGTTGTAAATTGGTAACATGTACATGTACTACGTGTGTAACCATGGCCAACAGATAATTTGGTTCAGACACTACAGCATAGATCACAGGGGGGACACTGGATTCCTGGAAGTCTGGAAAGCATATACGATATGGCCCCAGCGAAACGCATTGGTCATCGTGGACAAATGAAAACTCGGTTTGGAGAGGCTTTTGAAATTTAAATTTTAAAGGAGAGAATGAATATTTAGCGGCTGAGAGGTGTTTGTTGTTGCCGCAGAGAGGTGATAAGGGCTAGAACCGGAGACGTATATAATCTGAAAATTGAGATTCGGTACTTTGCACGCATGGCACACACACATGGCCAAGAAAATTTGGTTTCGCAGTGCACAGATTGAAGCAGCGGAGGGAAGAAAAAGAAAAAAAGTCTGAACTCACTGTCTACTGTAAAGAGAGAAGGGGATCAATCCCATAAACCCACCAAAGTCAAAGGGATCAGATTGACAAAAGTTTATATAAGAACAGGGCCGGATCCTGGTTTTGTTTGTTGACCGTTTGGGTGGTATGTTTCTTTGTGTTTTCCTCCTTCTACTCTGTTCATCATATCCAAACAAACTTAGTTAGTTATCACACTCCTTTACACAGTTTCAAATCAAACTACAATCCTCAACAACATCCAACTACTTCCTCTCCTTTAAGTGTTCAGGTGTTTTTATTTTATTCGATTCCATTCTATTCTAACTGATTTGTTTTGTCATTCCTTCAATTTCGTTCAATTACAACTTACGATCACAACTTGTCATTATTAAAATAGGCAATCTTCCGATCTTTCTCAATTAACACTAAAATACACAAAAAATGAAATTCTCAAACGTTGTTTCCCTTATGGCTTTTGCCTCCCTTTCAGCTGCCGCTCCAATGCATATTCACCATGCTCATAAGAGAGATGTAGTCTATTTGACAAACACGGTCGTTGTTGATCAAAATGGTAACACCGTTGATGGTCAAGCGACTTCAACTTCTGTTGCAGAACAGAAGGCTGCTGCAACTACCATCGTTGAAAATGTTTCTACCACAAGCAATGAAAGCTCAGCTAAGCAAACTTCAACTTCCGAGGAAGCCTCTTCATCTGCTTCTTCTACTCATTCTTCAGCTAAGGCTACGTCTACTTCAACTTCTTCTACCTCTAGTTCAAGCTCTAGTTCAAGTTCAAGCTCAAGCTCTGGTTCTTTCCAAGATGGTACCATTGCTTGTTCTGAATTGCCATCTATGGATCATGTTGTCTCCCTTGATTGGTTAGGCTATGGTGGGTGGGCTTCTGTTATGAATGAAGACGGTGACACTTCCTCTGAATGTAAAGATGGTTACTACTGTTCTTATGCTTGTGATTCAGGTTATGCTAAGACTCAATGGCCCTCTGATCAACCAAGTGATGGTAAGTCATTAGGTGGTTTATACTGTAAGGATGGTTACTTATACAGATCTAATACTGATGAAGACTCTTTATGTGTTGAAGGTAAAGGTACTGCTTCTCTGAAGTCTGAATTGTCCAAGAATGTTGCCTTCTGTATGACTGATTACCCAGGTTCTGAAAACATGGTTATCCCAACTAACTTAGAAGCTGGCTCCACTGCTGATATCTTTGTCGCTGACTCTAATTCTTACTACACATGGTTAGGAGGTAAGACTTCTGCTCAATACTATGTTAACAATGCTGGTGTCTCTGTTGAAGATGGTTGCATCTGGGGTGAATCCGGTTCAGATGTCGGTAATTGGGCTCCATTGGTTGTTGGTGCTGGTTACTCTGATGGTATCTCATACATTTCATTGATTCCAAACCCAAACAACAGTGATGCTCCAAACTATAGTGTTTCCATTGAAGCCGCAGATGGTGCTGATGTCGATGGTGAATGTACTTGTATTGATGGTAAGTTCAGTGGTGAAGATGGCTGTACCGTCAGTGTCAAGTCTGGTTCTGCTGTTATTAAATTCTACAACTAGATTAGATTATCTTCATCCTTATCATCTTAATGTGTTCTTCAGGTTGTCAATGTTATACTTAGTTCTCGGAATGCAGTTTGCTGATCTGACTTGCACATCCTTTTAATCATAATTCATCGTTGGTACTCTTTACCCATTTGTCATCATTATTTGTTGCTTTGTTTTGTATTGGGTCACATTATTTTTTCTTGACGTCACAAATTTTTTTATGTCTTTTTTCTCCCTTTTTTGATATTCCCTTGGCCCTTTTCCGTTTTTTGCCATACATCCTATCTTATGAAACCCATCACTTACATCCTATTTAACGTGTGCTTGCTTTGGTCTTACTTTTTTCGTTTTTCTTCTATCTAATGTTTTTAGAATTTGGTGGTTTTTGCTTTATACTATACTATATTCCCTCATACTACAAAAAATATATTATAACTTGTTTTTCTATCTCTACCTTACTGTTCCTGTTTATCTTTATGTTCTTTTCCTTTTTTCTGATTTCGTTCGTTCTTTTATATCGTTGTGCTCTACTCGATATATCATGTTTAACTCTTATCTTCTTAACTTTAACTAGTCAGTTAGATCAATTTTCTTTACACTTTTATTATACTCTACACCTCTACACACGTTGCCTTTTCTTTTTTTGGATTTGTTTTCAAGTTTATACTATGCTTACTTTGTGATACTCCCAACTCAATTTTTTCTCCATGTTTTCCAGTACTCTAACTTATAACTTAAACGTTCTCCCTCCCCCTTTCCCCTCTCCCAGCTCTTTTATTTTTATCCCACCTTGCTCATTTCAGTTTTGTTTCCCTCTTGTTTTATCCCAACATTTTATCATTAGCTGTTCATGTATTAAATTAACTTAACGTATAAATTATGGCCCATATAGTGGTTCGTTAGTTGAAGAAATTGAATTGAAATACACCGGATATTCCCTCTCTTTTTTAGAAACAGTCCAAATGCAAGCGGTGCATCAGGCAAAGAAGTTGCACTCAGCACTGCGCAAGGCGAAAACTTTCTGTAGGGCGTGTAGTGTTCAAGCTTCACAGTGTTCATAGAATTGTCAGTCACCATGGTCCCGCCATGCACATGCCCCTGAGTAAACAGTGAGCAGTAAACACACGTTTAAGGACCATATGTAGAGAATTTCATACTGATCGATAGTATTTGTAAGATCAACGGGTGGGGGAACACTGGACAGAGAACATTTAGAGTATAGGTACACGCGGAGGTACAAGTTTCAAGTATCTGGGCCCATAGAACAGCAAAGAGCAATCATGAGATGAGTATGGCAAATCAGATGATGATCGGAGGATACGGATCTTGTTAGAATGCCCGATTAGGCAATCTTGAAAAATAAAAGTGACGCGTCGATGCGTCGATCCATCAACACCGACGTGACAAATACACCTTAATATATATATCATTACCATGATCAATATCTCTTACATTTCCAAAACCTGAATGGCCATCAGCCCACCGCCACCTCGCTCTCCACGATAAACAATCAATTGCATTCGCTGTCAAATTACACAACCTTACCAGGTGAAGGTTTGCAAATCACATTATCACTTCCTTTCAAAATTCAATGCCTGATTGTCAAACAGCTAATTCTCGCACTTACCAAGAGATTCACCAAACGTGATGCATATATACCTCAACTTGCCACTCCTATAGGTTATAGTTCAATCCTTGATGATATCATGGCACTAGTTCTTCAAGAGTTGGAGTTCAACCAATACATGTTCACTTACCCTTGCTTCAAAGATATTATTGAGTTTGCGTTATCTAGATATCCATTTCATTGAAACATCTATCAATTGCTGACTACTGCGGATATGCATTTGACCAAGTGGATTTTACTGAAAGTGTTTCCGATTTCTTCCGAAATTTCCAAGTTATAGATGTCAAGTGTGGTTCTGTGTTTGAGGATGGATTTGTTTTACCTCAAATATGCAACTTCACTAACTATTTCAATTATATAGATTTGACGGGAAGGATCTTTAGTTGGGATTTTAAAGATTTTTTTTCCTTGTCTGGTGGATTTGGAAGTTGATGTTGGCGATTTGGAGGATGAAATCAACTCAGATGAAGATATCTACTCAATGAAAGGAATTGTGCAAAGATGGAGGAAGTTTGTCTCATCCGATCAAGGTGAAAGAACGAAAAACAGATCATTGAAATTATCCATCAAAGCAATAACCAAAAATGGATATAAGGCATCTCTCACAAGCTTAACGAATTTCATCTCTATCAACAGAGATGTCCTGACTGCATCCATCAGTATTGATGGTGGTAGTCCCACACATTTAGAATACGATCTATATTTGAGTTTGGTTAAACAGTGTGACTCTGCAAGACCCCGGAGTAGAGAGATGAGTAAAGACACGTCGAGTAACATCAAATGAATCGACAATATCTCCTGTTTGGATGACCTCTATATATGCATTTCGATCAAAAACCGCACTTCAGTACTAAACTGGGATTACAAAAATTACATTCATTGAAAAGGTTGTGGTTATCTGGCTATTTTGTGGATACTCCATTTTTTAGCGTGATTCCTGACGCTTTGTAATCTTTTGAAATGAAAACATACAGTGGTTCTAACATTAAATTGCCTTTACATTTGCAGACACTAAAAATAGAATCCAAAGAGGTACCCAAAATTCGTAATGTGAAAGACCTGAGAAATGTGACGACCAATTTCACTCTTGATGAAGACTCTGAAACATCTGATCACTCGCCTTCTGTTGATGATGCAGAACAAATTCAAGTATCTATGGATAGGCTGCCGCCTACCATCACCAGTTTGTCGATTCATGGAATTAATGGTATTGAAAAACCTCTATCATTCAGAAATTTTCCAGTGTTAGAGACTTTGAATATAGATTCCTGCAATTTTGATAGCACAAGCTTAATTTCTTTAAAAAGTCTCCATGTGACTGCGTCTACATTCACAATTGGCAAACAATTTCCTTTGCCTTGCACTTTAAGATTGCTAGACATCAATTTCAAGTCCATAGATCCAATCAATTTTGATTTTTTTGTTCATTCTCCAGATATTTCTGGCTCATTGGAATCGTTGTGAATTAGGTTTGACTCGGACCCCACAATACTACTCTCTACATTTCATTCTACCACTTGGAAGCCTATTGGATCTGACTTTGGACGTTGAAAACTTAGGTTCAGATTTGAATGTTTATGAATTTCCCTCTTGTTTGACCTCTCTGACCATTACCTTTGGTGATTATGAAGGCGCTTATAGTGATGATTATGGTTCTAGTTTAGAAACACATGGCAGAATTTTACTTCATGGGTTTGATGAAACATTGAAATATCTTTATCTGGATGGCTGTGGTAATGCCTCCTTAAAGCAGGAAAGTAATGATAAAACCGGCATCATTCTATCAGGTGATGAACAAGATAGGGTTCAACTTGTAGATTCTTTTGACTCCGCTCAAGATACTATTGATGATGACTATGTGTGGAAATGCTTACAGAATGTCAAAGTGGTTGTACATGGTATATGGGGTTCATATAAATAACTGATGATGACATTTTTCTTATGGTATTCTGAAAAAGAGTCTATCAATATGTTCAATCATGCATAGTCTCCCTATTAAGATAAAATATACAGAGGCAAGGGGGAAGCGAAAAAACAGGGAACCGCGATCCTTTAAATGATCGCTCGTATAATATGACAGAGCCACCCCTGAATCCAGGATTGTCCCCAAGAAAAAATTGCTGGGGCTTTTTTTATTGTCACAATCCAGCATACGTAAATTTTTTCTTACAAAGATGTATAGCAAAGTTTTTTGTGCGCGTCAAGTATATACATACTTTTATCACAAATCAAGGTATTCTTTTATCAAACTTGAAGAAACCCGTTTGAGGTCGGTCTTCATTGATTTTTGTAATACTGTTTATATCAACAGGAGTTATTTCTTTAAATATCAATAATTTAATAGGCGTGGGATATCGTAAAAAAATAAATGGCATTGGGCAAAGTGAGCATTAACTGCATTAACTGAGCAATCAAATTCTCGGCTCAGTGTGAGCGACTGTGTGATATGAAAATGATGAGCCGATCTATCATGTGGAGTCTGTCTGTCAGTCTGGAGATCGCTGTTCTTACAGTACGTCGTAGAACGTACTGAAGTCTGAGCTGCTGCACATCCCACATGCAATCAGCTGAACAGTATACGTACGTGGAGAACGGGACAAGCATGACTGGTCTGCTCTGGAAGGGCTATCCATTTTCATTTTGCCTTCTTCCTCCTCTTTTTCTTCTTCTTACCTCTTGCCTGTTCCCTTTTGATTCATAATTCCACCACTTTCTCGTTCTTGACTCGCTCTAACTCAAAATTGGCTTCATTTGCTTTACTGTTTCTGTGATAACTCGATATCTCCATTTTCATTGAGAGCTGAAACTAGAGAACCCACAATCAATCATGTGTCAGAACACATTTAACAATCCAGAGCAAAGCCATGCTCATGATCAATCCCCTTCGAATGAAGACTACAACAAGCAATACTCCCAACTCAACAGTGAGCCTGTTTTCAAACCAGTTGATTCGATCTATACCGACCGTTTACGTCAATTCATTGATGCCAATGGCCATTACAGGGGATTGATGTTACCTAAATTCTACATCAAGCATGAATTCGACAACTCAAAACCAGACACAGTTGACAAAGAAACAGGATATATTGATTTGAAACATTGGCCGGCTCCAGAATTGACAAAACCATTTTTCCATGACGTTATTCCTAAGAAACTAGATGAATTTAAAACGGTCCATAAAGGTGACTCGTTTGGTCCTGCTTGGTCCTCCCATTGGTTCCAAATCAAGTTCAAGGTTCCACAAAGTTGGATCGATGAAGGTTATACTGTCACTTTACATTGGGATGCAGACAATGAATCAATGGTGTTCCGTGAAGATGGTTTGCCATTACAAGGAATGACTGGTGGTAATGAAAGACCAGAATTTGATTTCCCTAAGAGTTGGTATGATGATGGAGAGGAACATGTCTTTTACATTGAAATGGGTTGTAATGGTATGTTTGGTGCAGCTAGACCTAGTTATGAATTGCATCGTTGTGAAGTGCAAGTTATCAATTGGGAAGCTAGAGCATTATACTACGATTTTTGGATGATTGGTGATGCTGCTAGAGAGTTAAATGGTGCTACTAAATATAAAGCAAAAGAGGTCGCCAATAGAATCATGGATGTCTTTGATGAAACCGATGAAGGCTCGATTGCTAAATGTAGAGCCATTGCTAGAGAGTACCTAGGTGATAATGTTGATTCTGATAAGGTATTCAAAGAAGAGCCTGGTATGTCAAAATACAATGCCGTTTACGCAGTTGGTAACTGTCATATCGATACCGCTTGGTTATGGGATTTTGACACTTCAAAGACCAAAGTGGCTAGATCTTGGTCCACTCAATTGAGATTGATTGAAAAATACCCTGAATATGTCTTTGCTGCTTCTGCTGGTCAACATTTCAAATGGTTATTAGATTACTACCCTGATTTGTACAAGAAGGTTAAAACTGCTGTCATGCAAGGTCGTTTCATCGTTTTAGGTGGTTCTTGGGTTGAACATGATACCAATTTACCTTGTGGTGAATCATTGGTTAGACAATTCTTATTGGGTCAACGTTATTTCCAAAATTTGTTTGGTCTCAAGAGTGATATCTTCTGGTTGCCTGATTCATTTGGTTATTCAACTCAGATTCCTCAAATCTGTAGATTGTGTGATATGCCAAACTTTTTAACTCAAAAATTGTCTTGGAATAACATTAATTCCTTTCCTGAAAATTCATTCAATTGGGTTGGTATTGACACTTCACAAGTTTTAGTCCATATGCCTCCTGCAAATACTTATACTGCAGCTGCTAACTTTGGTGATGTTAAGAGATCCATCTCGGGTCATCATAACCTACATAATGATCAAAAGGGTATGTTGTTGTATGGTATGGGTGATGGTGGTGGAGGTCCAACTCCAGAAATGGTTGAAAAATTAAGAAGAATTAGAGGTTTGGCTGATAATGCCCGTGGTGAAATGCCAACTGTTGAAGTTGGTTGTACCGTTGATGATTTCTACAAGAAGTTAAGAGAAGATACTGACAATGGTGCCAAATTACCAACTTGGAGAGGTGAATTGTATTTGGAATACCACAGAGGTACATATACTACACAAGCTAAGGTTAAGAATTTCATGAGAACTGTTGAAATCCTTATTCGTGATTTGGAAAATTTGGCTACTAAAGCTTCTGTTTTCAATAAGAAGAATTACAAGTATCCTCACAATGAGATCGAAGCATTATGGCAAGATATCTGTTTGTGTCAATTCCATGATGTTTTACCTGGTTCATGTATTGAAAAGGTCTACAAGGAAGATGTTTGGCCAATGTTGACCAAGGTTATTGAAAAAGAGTACATTTTAATCAATAAGGCTTTAGATGCTCTTTCGATTACTGCTAACATTGATGAACAAAATGTTGACAAGATTGATTCATTGACCAAGTTGAATTACTTACCTTGGCAAAGATTCCAAGTCGTTGACGTTACTAAATCTGAACCTCAAGCTGCCACCGTTTCTCAAGTTCCAAAGGCATTAATTGGTGCTTCTCAAAGTGAAAAGTATTTGGCTTTTGAAGGTGACTCAGCTATGACTCCAATTGCTGCTGGTAAGATCAGGTTCCCATCATCTTTGGAGAAGACCAAAGATGGCTTGTACGTTTTGGATAATGGTAAGTTGAAAGCTACAATTAACAAGGATGGTGTTGTTGTTAGTTTAATTGATCTAGTCAATAGCCGTCAAGTTATTGATACCAAGAATGAAAAGGTTCCGGGTGGTAATCAATTTGTCATGTTTTCAGATACACCATTGAATTTCCAAGCTTGGGATACTGAATTGTACTCATTGGGTAAATACAAGTTAGTGGGTGAATCCACCAAAGTTGAAATTTTAGAATCTGGTCCATTGGTTTCATCGTTGAAGGTTGAACATGCGTTATCTAAGACAAGTGTCATTACAACTATCATTTCATTGGATGCAGTGAATGACGACAACCAAACTTCATTCTTGAAATTTGATTGTCATGTTGAATGGCAGGAAACTTATAAGTTCTTGAAAGTTCAATTTCCAGTGCCAATTATTCAAGAGTATGCAAGTTACGAAACTCAATTTGGTATCACTAAAAGACCAACTCATTTCAACACAAGTTGGGATGTTGCTAAATTTGAATGTTGTGGTCATAAATTTATTGATTATTCAGATTTCAACTATGGTGTTTCCATTTTGAACAACAACAAGTATGGTGGTTCAGTTCATGGTGGATTAATGACCTTGTCATTGCTTAGAGCTCCAAAGTACCCTGATGCTCATGCTGACTTGGGTGAACATCATTTCCAATATGCCATTTTGCCTCATGCTGGTCCATTGGGTGTTGAAACCGTCCGTGCCGGTTGGGAATTCAATGAAAGATTAGAGACTGTGTTTGCCACACCAGCTGTTTCTACAGCAGAAAAATTATTGAGTGATGCCAATTCACTGGTTTCCATTTCCGGTGACTCTAATTTAATCTTGAGCAATATCAAGAGAGGTGAAGATGATTTCGATGTCGCTGACGAAGGCTGTCTAATGGACAAGTTGCCTAAGAAACACCCTGGTCATCAAACTTTGATCTTGAGAGTTTATGAGTCCTTGGGTGGTTCATCAAAGGCCAAGATCCATGTTTCTGTCCCTGTTAAGGCTGTCTATAAGGTCAATGGTTTGGAAGAAGAATTAGAACAGTTGGAAGTCACTGATGAAGTCGGTGGTGGTGGTCAATTTGAATTTGTGAGTAGAGGTTTCGAGATTTTGGGTTTCAGGGTTGTTCTTGCTTGAATAGCTTGAGAAAATTATTTACTCCTGGTGAATGCCTTAGTCGGGTATCTGATTTTGTTTGAATTTTGTTTTGAAAATTCTTTAAAAAATATAGGGAAAAAATATCGCGAAAAAAGTTCATTTATGATTGATTTATTGTTTTCGCTCTAATACTTTCGTTTTGGTTTTCTTTTTTATTTAAGCTGGCTCATAAATTTAAGTTTATGGTTTCTTTTTAGTTTTGGTTTTATTTTAAATGATCTGGGATCATTTTTGTTACTTTTTGAATCGGCTGGTTTATTATTCTAGTGCTTGTGCTCTGTGATTTTGGCTTTGGTTTTGCAGTTTTTTACCAAGCGTTTTTGTTTATATATTGTTTCTCTCTTACATTTCTTTTTCAATGATGAGTTCTATACATATGTTAAGCTGTGAGTTTGTTTTCTATAATTTGGCATACAAATTTAAAATTGGCCTTTGAGCTCATATTGCTTTCTTAGTGAATATAAGTGCATAGTATGCGTGCATTAAAAATTAAAAAGAAATGTATATATTGAGTTCGAATAAGAAGAAGTGCCAACAGACTGGACTCCAATAACCCACCACTCCAGGTAGAAGAAAAATCTCTGACTGGACGCATCATGCCTCCGCATCATATGATAAAAGTGGATATTTATATCCACATTCTGATTAGATTTTTTACACATATCCACAGTGAACAAGCAAGAAAGACAATGAAAGTTGTTATTCCAGCATACGGCCAACTGTTGAAAAGTTGGAGAAATTGATGAAGAAGCTGATCCATCGGTACCATATTCCTCTTGCAGAATCTGGGTTGAAAATTGAGATTAATGAGTATATTTGGTTTAATCCATATTTCTGCTTTTTTAATTTTTTTTGTTATTTTTCTTTGACGGGAATAATGGGGTTAATATGGCTGACTTTCGATGTTATAGATAAAAAAATACTTATATATTTAAAATTTAGGTGATATAAAAAAGCATATATTCTACACGAAATCAATTGAGGCATGTACGCGAATTGAGTCAATTAAAAAGAAGTGATTATATCGATCGATATACATCATTCAGTAATAAATATAATCACTTGAAAATTGGAATATATCAAAATTAATGATTGGAAAAATTACAGGCGTCACGCGTGACATTTTCCTTTTTGTATTGGGATAGATCATACAGCTAGTAATCAACGAATTTAGCACAAATTTCTTGGGTCATTGGAATACTTACATTTCTATCTACTAGTAAATCTATAAAAACAACTATCTACAGCAGCAACACAAACATGTTGTGAGAATATGGATGTGTTCGATCCATTACTTCTCTGTTGATGGCCGATTATCTACAATTGGAACTGAACAGTGTTGTATGTCATTGACGGTATCTTCGGTGATGTTTTCAGTCATCGCACCTGGCTAAGTTGGCTAAACTGGATCGCTGAGCTTGAGTCAGCTGATCATTGAGACTTACCGGACAACGTGAGACATATGATTTGCTAGTGATCAAGAGTTTAGTTTGAAAGAATGTTTTAGTTTGAGCACTTTGAACTTCTACTTTATAGAGGCAAGCTTCCTGCCTGAATTCCTTTTTTTCTCTTTTGTGTAAGTATATAGTGGCAGGAAGGTTTGGAAATAGAGGAAGAGGACAAGTTGGTTGCAGAAGATCAGTTGTGAACACAACACACACATACAACATGATGGTTAGACTACAATGACATTCATGATCACTGGCTGTGTTAGCCGGTTTATCAAGAAGGTGATATTGGTCACTGCCACAAGTCCCTTTTCCTCTGTCTATGGTTTCCAGTCGGAAGAGACACAATTTCATTCATAACCTGTTGGCACTTTCCCTCTCTTTATTTCCCATGACAATTGTATTATCATCACCCACAGTAGCATCCATAAGTGATCCAGTATTGTTCCATTGGAGAAAGTCAACTATTGTACTTTTCTTGGAAACCTCAACTGAGACTCATCTCCTGAGCATGTACACCAGGGCTAATTCCATTGAAGGGTTCATGGCTGGATCCTTCCGTGGTATATTACAATGGATCTTATTGAGTTCATGAGTTGTTCATCTTTAGATCCTAATACATGTATCTTATGCAAAAGTCGTGATGAAACGCTTAATAATCTTATGGAGCAATGCTGGATTGCCAAGAAAATCTGGCGCCTTCAACAGCAACAACAAAACTACAACCACAACCAATATTCTTTCCCACAACCTACTGCAGAAACTCTTGATTGCCCCTTCTTTACAATCCCACATCTCATAGCATTAAACAGATTCACAACGGAACAAAAACAACAAATCACAGCACGCAACCTACCTTCTATCATAATACAACAATTACCATTGAGACTAATGTAACTTCTAATCACTGGCTAGGCAAAATTCGTTTTTAATTTCATCCCCTTATACTAATAAATCTGTAAGGTAGAAGAGACTCGACCTTACTGGGGGAAGGGAGACTTACTTGTGTTGTTGTTTCTTTTGGTATATCGACTTAGGCTTGTATTGGGTACTCTATAAATACTCACAACAGGCGAAACCAACTCTGACTGGCAGAGAGGAATCACCTGGACTGTATACCTCGAGCTCGAGGTCAAACCTCGAACTCAAGTCATGTACACACTCGCGGGTATGTCTTCAGCTTCCCCGCACTTACCCTATTGGGACATCCTGCTATCATCATTTATCCTATCTCTAGCTAGTCCCAATTTCCCATGACCACTCCCTACATAAATATGTTACAGATTCCCCCTAGTGAAACCTGTAACTTGATTCCTTATAGGTCGATGTCCAAGTTGTTATAACGATGTACTCGTGCAATGTTAACCACAAGTTAAAGAGTAAGTTATTAGTTGATTATAAAGAAA
>JAKTRY010000334.1:0-26952 GCA_030579935.1 Ambrosiozyma cicatricosa | reverse complement strand
AACAGCAACAAATCAAATCGGTACTACTGAAGCCTTCTGTAGAACATCAACACAATTCCACAAACAACACCCTGACGCACATCTAATTATACCAACTAGGTCAACCAAATCAAAATTGATCAAATCATCAAATTTTGGAGACAGTTAGCCAGATATCAACACAAATATCCTGGTTGTTTGGAAAGCCTTCAGTTTTTTCAATTAGGGAATCTCCGTCATCTACTCAACACGTACAACTCCCAAAATTGCTGTCTATGCCTTGACAACTCTTCAAATGAAACTATTGACCATCTACTAGAACGATGTCCAATTTCAAAACAAGTATGGAATACCGTTGCAGGCAGTTCATCATTTGTAGAAAATACAGTATTGTGTCAACAACAAATAAAAATGACAGACTTAGATTGTCCAGCTCCCGATCTAAACACATGCCGATCTAAGCACATTACTCAACTACAACTCCTGCATCAAGATGGTCAATATTCTAAGAAACAAAGTGAGATTCAATAGTCTTCAGCTCCACAACGTCCAAGTGGAGAAATTAGTCGTTTCTTTCGTCAGATACTACGGTATGTCCATATACTTCCCTTGATTAAAGTCTTTTATTCTTTTATTTCAACTTTCCCAATATGTTTCTGAAAAAAAAAGATTTTTTTAACTGTGCTTTTATATAGTTTTAATTTTCTTCCTTTTTATTTAATGGATATTATCGGTGCCTATAAAGAACTTTATTTATTTAGATTCTACTTTCTTCTATTTTTCTTTAACTTTATTTGTTCTTTGTATAGTTAATTGATTACTAAACGTACGTGAAAAAAAAATACGTACAAACAAACAACAACATCTGGATAGAGATTTGAGGAAAATCCTAAATTGCTGATCTAGTGCTAATGGTTGCGATAACAAGTGGTTTCGTTTTTTACAATTACATTCCTCGCAGGTGTTAACTATAGTTAGTGTATTCTTCGGAAAGGTGGACATTTTGCTGCTACCCACATATTACGAAAACTACTGGGATCCCGTTTTTTTTTTTCGTTTTATATATTTGTTTTAGTGTGTACGTACATTTTGTTTGTGTACTTCCTGTCTGCTATTAAATTTGGCTGTGAGAGACAAATATCAAATTTCATCATCATCTTTGACATCCTTGCACCAATTGATTTGTATAAACTAGATCATTCGAGAATAAATTTACAATTTTACACCCCAAAGATTGTTTGTCTTTCACATATAACCAAATTGAATTAGAGGTGTATACATGATAGAAAAAAAAGGAAAAAAATAAAGAAATTAAAAAGTACAAACTGAAACCGAATTAGCATTAAAACAAAGCAGATCCTGAAGCATTATGATCCAAGAGATACTTTCCATATGAGAAACCAAAATGTTGTAGCATAACGAAAAGGTAAAGAATCAATATGAAAGCACCAATGGTAAAACCAAAAACCTCAAAACCAAATTAAATCATAATGATACAAAGTTATAAAAGTCGTTAAACTTATAACAACAAAGCACCAGCGGCGAAAGCAGCAGCGCCAGCAGCGTAGTAAGAACCAAAACTTGGAGCAGCAGCTTCGTAAGTGGTAATTGAGTTGGTACCGTTCTTAGCCTTGGCCGGACAGTTGGTAACGGTGGAGGCACAGGAAGTGACGGTAACCAAGTCAGTTTCTTCATTGGTCTTGGTTTCATAGACGGAAGAGGCAGCTAAAGCTGAAGAGGCCAAAATTAAAACAGTTGAGAATTGCATTTTTGTAAGAGTTGTAAAAGGGTTGTAAGTTAACGATAGACTAGGGTAAGTTGTGTGTGATCGAGTTTGATGGAGAAAGAAAAATTCTTTGACGAGGGGAGAGATTGATGGGTCGAGAAAGAGGGAATCGATGGGTTTTTATATTTGTGTCAATGGGTATTGGGAATTGTTCACTTTGATCAAAGTTCGATTGTTCAATTTTGTAGGGCGGAAAGTTGAAAACGAATAGATAAGGCGCGCTCTACTACTAGTGCTACTTAAGTGCTACTAAGGCATTCTAAGGCTCTAGGCTCTAGGCTCTTTCCGGTTTTGATTTCTCTGTTTACCTACAAAACGTCAACAAACCGCGCTCTCACAAGTTCTCACAAGTTCTCACAAGTTCTCACAAGTTCCACCAGGCCGTCTCTATTGTTCAAATTGTTCACAATGGTGTGTTGTTACACAATCTGCATCTTTTCTTCAAGTATACCATTATGGCTAGTTACTACACTGCCAGCCAGTCGTGCAACATGATTTCAAAGAATTCAAACTGCCATAACCCCCGTATCCTACCTAGATCCAGATTCAAAACTAGTAGCGTGATAAGATTCAAGAACTTGGAATAGTTATGCATAGCCCACGTTTTGAGCTACGATCCGACTGGATGAACTTATGTAGATGTGCTACTGGCCTATCTAGTGATTAAAGCACATGGTACAGTGATCTCTTGTCGAGTCTCGTATCCACATCCCCGTCACAATCACACGACCTCGATATGTATACAATGTACATGTCAACAACATGGACGGTGGTGGGTGGATCAACTCAACTCCGAATGAAAGCTGCATGTTCAGTTGATTCTTCAAAATTAACAACAACAATTCAAATGTCACGGATTGTTTGTTCAAACTGGCGTGTGATAACCATGGAGATCCCTCGTTCACCAGGTGTATACACGGTACTATACCATTTATGGTGAAGGACCATGAGGTGCGCCTTGAAGTGTACGGCCCATGCATATTGCCCGCGGGCTGCTAGCCTTTCGCAGCCTCCACTAGTTGGATCTTGGCCGGAAGCAATTCGCGTTTTCTCTCGGCAGATTGTTCATGTACTGCAGCTGTGATCGATATATTGACCGATGATGTTGCATGTTATCGAGATATGATCGAATCAAGTATAATCAAATATAGATCCATCATGACTCAATATATCATGATTCATTTATGTCTTCCATAGGTGACAGTAAGTATACGTCTTATACGTCTTATACGTCTACTGGATCTATTCTACAGTGGGTCAGACTTCCTATAGGACTAATTGGATACCAAGTTTAATATCTCAGTTATCGAAATTCAGATCATGTGAAAGTAAGATTAAAGCAAATTATACATGGAATTTTAGCAAACGCAAACAAAGAAGATGAATTAAAAGTAAAAACAAAAATTATCATTGATCAAACATCAGCCTGGTCTCTAGCTGGAGCAAAGGATGTATCAAAAGCAAGTTAGTCATAGCAATCAATTTCAACGTATATACCGGCAGTCAACATCAATAATCAATGATGATTCTCAACAACGAATCAGCTAAACAACATAACCAGGCCACCCAAAAAATCACAAAGTCAACCACCCACCAATATCAACCTGAGTCTCCAACTTTCTAGCAATCATATTGCCAACACCATGACTCAACCAAACATCTCTCACAAAAGAATCATATTTCTCCTGACAAAGATACAAATCATGACCTTTCTTACAATCTTCATCTGACTCTCCATACTCATCAACATAACAACTTTCAAAAAATGAACCACGCCCACCCTTATTCAACAACAGGAAACAATTGTTTCTTGGAACCAAGAAAATTCCTATTCCTTGACCATTGATACACTCCCATTGTGTGTGTGTCGTGCATGATCCTAACGTGTCTCCGTAGTTTGGTTTCTGAAGGTTCACCACTTGTGCGCAGAATAGACAGATTGCTGGGTCTTGGATGGGGTCTTGCAGTTTAGATTGGTAGTGGGTGTAGAAACTGTTCAGTTTGGATGGTAAAGATATCAGTTTAATTTGGCTAGGGTATGGAATTCTGGAATTGTAGATTTGTTGTTTAGTCTTGGATGAGATATCTTTGAATGTGGCCATCGTGTCGATTTTGAAAATCATTGAATCGAGGTTTGGTAAGTTCATCATTGTGGTTAACTTATCGCATTCTCTTGTTGTTTCTTGGAAGTTAGGGTATGTCACTTGGGATAAATTGGCGAATCTGATGAATGAATAGATTAAACAGTTTCTTAAGAAAGGGGTCATTAGTTTTACAACCATTGAATATATGATTCCTGAAAACTGGCCTTTCGAGTCGGTGTTTGTGAAAACATCATAGATTTGAGTCAACTTTTCGAAATCAAATTCAATTGAATCATCTGCTAGCTCATACAACGAGCAGGGTTCTCCATTAGCATTACCAGCATCATCATCATCATCATTGAGCGTTAAATCCAACTCACCATGTTTCAACTCCAAAAAGGCCAAAACTTTAAATAACGACTGTTTAAAATGCTGAGCATAACAAGCATACAACAACCGATGATAATTCAACCCAACACAACTCACTTCTTCAGCACCAACCAACAACTTGAAATAATCCTCACCATCAAAAACCAAATTTGGTTCATCAAAGATATTCTTAACCAATCCCAAGAGTCTCTCAGGATAAGTTAAAAATCCACGACTGTACTGATCTGAAGTTGACGTTGTAATCTCTGTGCATCTCACTAACTCTCTCAATTGACACCACACTCTCAATGCCACAATGTTCTGGTTGCTTAGCTGCGATGTCAATAATGGGATATCATTGGCTGAATAGGTTCTTCCGCGCAATGAAATCTCAATGGATTCAATAGATTTGCTTATTATTGCACTGACTCCATCAAATGGTAATGACAACACAGACAGAACACCCAATGAGTAATTCAGAGCATTGAATGGCTTGCATTTGATATCAATGATTCCCCTTTCTGAATCAATAAACCAATACTGGGGTTTCACTTTAGATCGAACATTTGAAACTAAATCTGTTTTGATGTTACTCAATTGTTCATCAGTAACGGGATTACCGACCAACCCATCAAATGAGATATCTGGATTGGTGTAAAACCCAGCAGATGGTGTCAACTTGTCTGCAAACTTCTCTGAATTAACTGAATAGTAAATTGGAACCAGCACATTGTTAACGGCTTTGCATAAAGGACATAAAAACTCATGTCTCTTCACGTCTTCAGGAATGGTTCTCGTGATCTGTTGAACTTGTCTTGGCTTTATCGACTCCAAATAACCTATGAAACAACTATAGTGCATACCATGACCACAACTAGTCAACACCGAATGATTATCACTGCAAGGTTGTTGGTTTCCCGGGAACCCGGGTCCAATGACAGCGTCTTCTTCCACTTGTTTCAAATAGTGTTCAATCTTAGCACTCTTTACTTTTCCAACTTCATCCAAATTCGAATCACCACAGAAAGCTTTATAAAACCAATATGGATCATCATGAGGAACGGTTCTAAATTCATTGGACTCCAAGATATGACTCACTATTCCAAATGGTTCGTCTTCACTTGAAGCAGGCATCTGACACACGATACAATGATGTTGTGGGAATTGCCAACTGTTATGGTCAACCACTTCCATTTCTTCTTCATCGTCTATGTCCATAATGTCACTGTTCTCTAACATGTAGTTCTCAGCAAATTTTTGTTGTTGCTTCTTGAGTCTTGCTAAAATCTTATTCTTCTTTTTCTTTGCAAGTTTTTTCTTTTTGTCGTTCGAATGGTCTTCCGTATGTTGGCTTGCTGGAATTATAAGGCTAGAGTTGAAGCCTGGGATCATTGAATTTATGGCGTCCCCGTCGAATGATAGACAATGGCACACGACTCGTAAAATTTCTTTGATCTTTGGGTAAACGTCCCTGAATTGGTCTTCCTTATTTAGCAAGTCATATAATTTCGAAGGAACACTGGAGTGTCTCAAATGATTGTTAATGAAATTGGAAAAATTTGGTAGTTCAACGGCAATATGAATCAATGAAATAACCAGTTCAATTAATCCATCCACATTCGACGCAACTTTCTCTAATCCTGCTGGTTTCAAACAATACGACAACGTGGTTTCCAAAATAGACATGAATCCATTTGAACATGTGATTTGAACCAAAGATGCAAATGGACTGTCTTCCCAGTTGATTCTACGAGGTGTTAAGAACACATCCTCTAATGGAATCTTCAATTGATCGTGGATACGTTGTTTCAACACTTTGATGCAATCTTCTCTCTTGTTGGATGTGTAGTGAACATAGTATGGATCAACTTCTCTGAATAGTTCTTCTTTCAATTTGTAAATCTTGGATTCTTTGCTATGATGTGGAGTGGCAACTTCTTCAGTACACTGTTTGAAAACGATGAAGAATCTTCTCTCACTTGAAATATTGTCTGATATCATACTCAACATTTCAGAATAAGGCAATGGTTTAAAACATAATGCCTGGATAATTTCTCTCTTGATTTTCAAATCTTTTATCTTTTCCAACGATCTCTTATGCAAATGTAAATCTTCATTCAAAATATTGATCAAAAACAACAAAAACTCTTCAACCATCTCTTGCATATGCGAAGAAGCCAATTCAGACAAAAATATTCTACCACTGCACCAATCAGACATATTCCATCTGTTGATCAACGTAGGAACAACGATATCTGGATCTTCAAACCCACAAAATAACTGAATCATGAAAATATCTCTCACAAACCCATACTCCCTGATACCAGAATTCTTATAGATGTTCATTTGGGTTCTCACACTCATTCCGTTTCTCACCCACAAACCAACTTTAATCTGAGACAACAAAACCAGTGTTCTGATAGGTATATCAAATAAGGCCTTCACACCATCACCATGTTGAATTGGAGAGATATCGGTGACGCTCACATTGAGTACTTGGGCGGTCATGTTGATCATATCGAATAACTGTTTCAATCTCTGTGGTGTGTTCATTGTTGGATCAGCTTCCACCAAATACGAAAACATCGAATGTAATGGATGCAAAAATGAGAGTTTTTCGGATAACACTTCGAAACTGACCATTCTTTTCTTGATACCGTTCATTGAAAAGTCTTTCAAAACAGCCGGGTTCTCTTGATCAGAAACTAAAACTGTGACCTTGTCGTTTGTGTCATATTGGAAAGGTGGTGGGGCAAAGGCTCTGTATATTAAAACATCGATTATCAGTTGATATAGCTGATCAGTGGTGTATTTGCCATTTTCGTGTAAATCTGAATCCTTAATTAAGCTCAATTGTTTCATATAACTTTCAGTGAAATGAGACAAGATGGACATAGCATTGAAATAAATTCCATAATCCGTGGATTCATATTCAACATGATTACCGGATTCTCTTTTGATGGTTGGTTTACCTTGAAACAGATCCAAGATCTTCACAAACATGGCAAAGTAACCAGGTTGTGAAAACAATTTGATCTTATCCAGGGTTCTTGTGACAATATAAGTCAAATCTAAAAACACATGACCCCATTTTCTATTTTTGAGTGCCGAGTACATCACTGCATTATCATGTGGTGCTGCTTGGGTTCTTATGTCTGTGATTTGGCCGAATCTAACATGGTTTGCTACTAGTCTTAATATCTTGAATATATCTCCATGATGAACAACTAATGTGCATGTTGATGGACATGTGAACACTTGAACGTTCAAAAAGACTAAAACTGATTGATCTGGTTCTCTGTCAATAGATAAAAATAAAGCAAATAGATCCTCGTAGATATCAATAAACTGAACAGCAAGCATATGTTTATATTTCTGATTGCTCACCAAGACCTGAAAGTATATATCATGCAAGATTTCTCTTACGGTTTTGCAAAACCTCACATCAAAGAAGATCAATTTCTGCAATCTTGAGGCTTGAAAATTATAAGAACCACCTCTAGGAAGAGTTATCGTTAAATCACTATATTCACATTCACGTTTAAGATCATCGGGAATATCCCATTTTTTCTCTGCAGCGAACACATCTTGGAAAGGAATGTAACGTAAGAAAGCAGGTGACAGATTGATGGCTTCTTTGGACACAGGAACTGGAGCATTGGCATATCCTTCCAGATGTCTTCGAAGAAGAGCCCTTGCTAAAATATCCAACACACTGTGATTGCTTTTCACAAAATTGGAATGAACAAAATCAGAAAGCCATTTCACTATATCATCGCACATGTTTTCACGGAAAACGTCACGACAACTTTTAATGCATGCCGCAAGACCAGTTGAGCATAAAATTTCTTGTCTTTGTAAAAGTCTTTCCAAATCTTCTGATATAAGGACCACTGCTTTACCGTATGAGTCAACTTCTGAAACAATCATTTCAACATGTTGTAGAACTTTTCCAGTTGCTTGATGAACCCTGCCGATGGCATCTTTGCATTGATGAATTTGATCGTTGTATAGGACCAAGGCAAATTTTTTGGAATTGACATCATAACCGAGATACTTCGAAGGATCTAATGTTGCCGCTGTGGTAAATCGTAGGATGCTGTCTACTGTCCTTGGAGGAGTTAATATTGGAGTGGAATGTGTGTTGACATCAATGATATAATCTAGCAAAATGCAAATAACACGATAAATGGTGTCGAGCTGATCTTCATTCAAATTGTCGTCATCATCGACGTACAAATGTTCACAACAGGTCAAACTGTAAGCCTCAGGATCACCACAGTCACAGTATCCACTTAAATCACTTGGAATGATACTCTTATGAACCTGGTGTCCTTCGTGTCGTTCAGGCTGGAAGCAAAAAGAACATAACGCACAAGTCTCATCGAAACCGCACGTTAAACATCTATAACAAACTTCACCTTTTCTGAACTGCCATCCACAAAATTCTTTGTAATGGGTGTGTATGCTCTGTTCTCTGTAGAGTTCATCTCCTGTCAATTTTGTAAGTGCGTTCAATGTGTTTTTGATGGAATCACTGACTTCTGGGCTATACTTGAAATTGTACGCTTGTGGCAACGATACAAGATACTTCTTCAACCGTCCTTTTGTGGACTCCTGGTACGCCTGCATGGTACCGTGGGGAGTTTTGTTGTTGTTGTGGATGGATTAGTTTGCAAATGTTTGCCTTCCTTTAGTGTTGTTGATAACATATTGCCCTCCATTATCTTTCAAGATGATCACGAAAACCGCAAAGCGTCCACACGATCATCAGGCGCCAAACACCAGCCACGCATAATGGTGCGCCACTCAATTGGCTTTTGCACCGCCATAGACCAGAGTGTTCTTCGTAGATTCAAATCTTTAAAACTTAAAGAAATTGAAAATGCAAATGTTCATATCAGGAATAGATTGGAGTCAGGACTCAGGACCCTTTGCATTCTCCCACATTGTCTTCCTGAAAACACTACACTACAACCCAGCAATCATGCTGTCTGATACAGAACTGTTGAAGGACAAACTTTACACAGAGTTCCGAAAACTTCCAGGAAAATTCAATTACAAATCAAATACCAATTTCAAGACCGCTGTTCATAGACTCTTACATTACAGTGTATCATCAGAGGGAAAATATTATGAGAATTTATTCCCCAATATCGATTCATCAACATCAGATTTTCCATACTCATGGGATGATGCCACTTCAACAAGCTATGAGGGCATCCCATATTTTGGTAAGTTTTATTCCAGACAAAAGAAGAGCACCGACAAGTCGCACAAAGGTCGAATCTGTGCACACGAGATTACCGGAAGTGAATTAGTTTACAATTGTTATGATTGTTCCGTTGATCCAACTTGTTGTATGTGCAGTCATTGTTTCAATAGAGAAGACCACAAAGATCACAATGTTTCTGTCCATAACTCTACTGGATCAGCCATTTGCGATTGTGGTGATGAATCCTCTTGGAGAGTTCACTTGAATTGTAAGGCAAATTCCAAAGTTGGTGAATATGATGTTCTTGATTTGCCAGAAGAATTGAGAAATAACATTGATGCTGTTATTACCACTGCTGTTGACTTTTTCTTCTCCGTTCAAGTGAGAAATATCCTCACTTTGCCTGTCTCAAGACCGATGTTTGAAGGTTCACTCAATGCACAAGAAATTGCTCGTCATAATGATACCACAAAGAATTTCCCAGATGATCCTGACTTCCAGTATGTTCTTATTGCTTGGAATGATGAGTTCCATGGTTGGGATCAAGCAAAGGCATGTTTGAGACAAGCTTTGTCAGGAACTCATAGTCCCTCATTTACTTTCAAAAATTTAGCTCTCGAGATAGATAAACATGGTTATGCTCCAGTTCTTGTCAAAGACACAATTGAAGAACTTATCAAACCCTGTGAGGCATTGCAATCTCAAAATGGGTTTTCCAATGTTGGATTGACCGGAACCGTTATGTCTACCAAAGAGTTGGCAAACTTTACCATCTGTGATCAAATCATTGGTTGGTTAGATACGATGTCGAAACATCCAGATGTTAGAATCTCAGAATATGTCAAGTCGACAATCATATCAGTTTTTGAAGATAAATATGAAGCTCCATTCACATCACCTGAACCAACATCGTTTTTCAAATCAAATTCGTCTATCAGTTTACTCACAAAAGATTATAAGATTCCTCACGTTGTACATACTGGTCTTGATCATTCAACCCCATTTTCCTTGGAGAGCATGCATAATCAGGGTTTAAAGATGTTTCAAAATACCCAAAATATTGAATTTATCACGGCTGAAAGAACCACAAGATTGCAGCTGCTTTTTTACATGGAAATTCGTTTTTGGAAAAAATTGAGACAAAAGATTAAGTCATTCTTAGTTCCGATCTTTACTAGCAATTCGACATCTAGATCTGTGTTTGCTGAACAGATTCTAGAAATATTACCTGTTTTGGAACATATGAATTCAATAGATGATAGAGAGTATGCGCTGTCTTTGTTGGAGCATTTCAGATTACAAATTTATTGTGATCCGAAGATTGGAACAGACATGTTGAAGAAAGGTCTGTTATCCAAGGTCTTTTCCAGTTGCTTACACTTACTTTCTCCCGATGGACAGACCAACACCAATGAGTTTGTTTGCAACGCTACGTCTTCATCTTGGGACTCTAAAAGATGGTTTCACGGTCGTGAGTATGCCGTCATTGGAATTAGAACCCTCACAAGTTTTATCAAACCCGGTACCACTGAGTTGTTCAACCCTGATATTTTCTTAGCCATAGTTATGATGCTGAAGATGTTTCAGAATATTTCCCCAATACGTCGTAAGTTAGGTGAGCATGTTGAAAGAGAGGACAACACCTACAAGTTGTATTTTACTATTGCCACTAATATTTATGAGATTGCGAAAAGCGTTGGTAAGGTTGTTGGTGGATGCAAAGAAAGATCATATGAGGTTGAAAATGCCATTCAAATCCTCAACAGTTATTTGTCTACTTTCCCACGTGAAATTGTTGAAATCAATTGTGAAACAATCTTCCATCATAACGTTTCCACTGACGAAACCTCATTTTTGCAACCTTTGCATTCGTTGCTAGCTGAAATGTGTTCACACTACCAATTTTTCACGATCGATTTGCTTCAAAAGACTGTCACAGATATCGATCTGTCTATTCCGGAGCTATATTATGATCTTGAGAATATTCCTGATGAACTTGGTATAGCTGATGATGTTTTACAATCCTTCGTTTTAATGGCACAAATTGACTCCAAATTTTGGGTGAGAAATGGTTTTGAAGTCGTTGCGCAATCGTTTTACAACAAATGCTCATTAGATTCTGCTGGTGATTTGTATTTGAATCAATTGGGTGTTATAATTGAACCGAGCTCGAGCAGAGCTTTGAACAACATCTTAGATAGATTTGGTCTTTATGAGTGTTCCAGGGGATTTTTGGATTTGAATGAAACTGATTTTGAAGAAAAGATCGGTAACATACTCATGTCTTTGCTGGAGTTTTTCTACAACTTATTAACTTACAGATTACCATTTGATTCCACTGTAACTTTTGAACAATTCAATTTGACCACTGTAAAAGCTTTGCTCCAATATACACTGTGTTTGAAACCCGCCAAATACTCTAAAATCAGCAAACAATTTTCAAGTTATACCTGCTTCATAGATCTTTTCAACGAAATTACAGATTATATTCCTCCACAAGGTGTCACAGACTATGGTCGTTACAAACTAAAAGATTCTGAATATTTGAAGGTTGATCCTATCAGTATTATGAATCTGTATGAGTCTTTTGATGATGTTCAAACTGCCTTGTTTACAAATATAGCCAAAATCAAGAATAAGAAAGAGGAAGATGTTGTTTTGATACCACAATTGCATAAATTGAATGATGATGATTTGGCTTTGTTTAAACCAATTAGTGCATTGATGAAAACCAATTTGTTTGCTAAGTTTATCTACAAGTGTTTGAGTTTTGCTGTTTCTAATGATAACGATGTTTACCTTCAACAATTGCTCCATCTTTTACATGCTATCATTCTCGATGATGGCTTATACAACAAAGATGAATCACATGGCTTGTCAGCATTCATTAATATTCCTGTTGGTAATATGTTGTTATCTTTGATTGAAAAAGATGATGTCGCCAAAACTATTGCCAAAAAAGCATCTACAGTTTTGGATTTGCTGTTGTTGAAAGATGAGAATGTTTTAAGCTCATTGGTTGATGCTTTTGGTCAAGAGCATATTGATGCGTATAAGAAGTCCAAATTGGGTAAATCTTTCGAAACAAAGAAAGAGAAAACAAGAAGATTGGCTTTGAAACGTCAACAGAAGGTTCTGAAAAAGATGGGTAAACAGCAAAAGGCATTTATGGCAAAGAACAAGAAATATTTTTCAGAAGAAAAAAGCTCAACTAAGACAAAGGAAGAAGATGATAAATCAAAGAGTCGAAAAGATAATGAACCTCGTTCCTGTATCTTGTGTAGAAATACAGAGAACTATGATGAATTGTTTGGTTTACCTGCATTGATTTGTGAATCATCTGCATTTTGGAATTTGCCAGTCATTGAAGCTCGTCCGCCAGAACTGATGGTCAAAGAATTTCACCAACATTATACTGAAAAAGCCAAGGATAACGAGAGTGTCAGTAAGAAGCAAAAGATTGCCTGTTTTGGTACTAAGAATGTCAAGGTTAAACATGTGATTTCTGATTGTTCCCATGGTATGCATTATAGTTGTTTCACTAACATGTTGAGAGAAAAGAAATGGTCTGTTTCTGAGTTCAATTGTCCATTATGTAACACATTCTGTAATGCTTTCATTCCTAGTGTTTCAGTTCCGGACACTTTCAATATTTCCATGGATGGTTTCTTAAGAGCAAATAGTTGGCAAGAGGCCCTACGCAATCAGAATACTGAAAATTGCATTGATATGAGCAGTTTGATTTTCGATAAAGAGTTTTTCCATGTCTTGAATGATACAAACAGCCCACAAAACAAAAAGATTTTTAACCAGTTGTCACACCTTTCTCATGAAAATCTCATGTTGAACAAAATTTCATCTAGTATGGACATTGATATTGGAACTGGCAATGCCATTTCCATTTTGATTGGTAACACTTTGGAATTATTACAAATTGCTAGTAGATTGGAAGTTGACACTGAAGATGTTAAGATTTCTGGTATCAATCTGGAATTATTGAGATCCCTGGTTCAATTTAAGATTTTGTTGAGTTATACCAATGACAACCGTCGTATAGTTGGAATGAAAGAAGTGTATTTGAGCAATAACTTTGGCTTTATTGCAGGGGTTGTGATGCTTTATTTTCAGGGTGAGGAGTTTTTGGAAATTGTTTTGAAAATTTTTTCATCCAAGTGGCTTTTACGTGCCATCTTTTCAATCATCGCTAGAAAACAGTTGAGTTCTGACAATTTAAATTTTGAGTCAGTGTATTTGAAAGGTGTCAGTGAACCACCTTCTGAAGTTGAATCAATCTTGTCTCAATTGATTAAAAGATGTGCTGCTTCTGGAGACCAAGTTTTTCTGTGTGAAGTGAAAGAAAAAGATTATGACCATGAAATAACAATCAAAGCATATAAGATTTTGTCTAGTATTTATGAAAATTATCGGGAACAATTCAAGTTTTTGAAACAGTTGTTGAACATTCAAGAAGGTGAAATGGAAACGCTTGATACTTTGATTTCCTGGATGAAAGATACCCAGTCTATAGAATATTCTGTTTTTGTCCAACTGGAGCACAGATTGTATAGTTACAAGGCTGCGCCAAATGCTCTGACACTAGATTTCCCAGGTAAAGTCCATCTTGATAACTTGCCGGTCAAATTGTGTGAGCTGACAAGACTCAAAAACGTTCCAGATGATGCTTCTAATGACACAGTTATATGCTTACTTTGTGGTGAAGTTGTTACCAAAAGATATACCCATGTTGCGTCTTGTTGTATGAACTCCTGTGGTTATTCTTTTTACTTTTCTCCATTCAAGAACAAGTTAATGATTGATGTTACAGAGAAGGCCAAGGATGCTTTCTGCAAAGTTCAGGTGAGAAATTGTACATTTTCAATTGGATCTCCATATTTGAATAAGCATGGTGAAGTTGCTGGAGGATTAATAGGTTCCGGTGATTCAGGTACTTTGAACCCAGGGAGATATGACCATTTGAACAAAGCATGGTTAAGCCAAAATATTATATCATCGACTTTCAAACAACTTTTCTCCCATTTTGCTAGATATGGAATTAGAGAGATGCCTGAACCTTTCCAAAATATGATGAGACGCTTCACGACTAATATGACAGCTCTGAATGATGAACCTATGGTTAATCCTTTGAATGCAGCTAGAAATCTTAATCCTGCATTCTTCATGAATCAGCAAAACAATGGTGTCGGTAGTGATGATGAGAATGAGGACGAAGATGACCAAGATGACCAGGATGATCAACAGGGTGAAACAGTGACCATACCTGCTGGTCTTCAAGCAGAGGATGCTCAATTCATTTTGACTGCTTTGTTGAACAGTGATTTCATGCCCAACGCTGAGCCACCGGAAGCGTTGGACGACGACTTGGAATGAGGTCGATTTGAGTCGATTTGGATCGATTTGCGCAGCTCATGAGTGGCGCAGCCAGCCAATCAAGCGCGCGGAAATAACAATTTTGAAAATCAGCGAGAGACTCTGAGAAAGACTGAATTTATTTGAAGTGTGTATCTGTTTTGTAAAGCGTTTTTTGATTTTTGTAAAGTAATCCGTTTGCATAGTTTAATCACATAGAAGTCACCAAACACAGTATATCAAAATGTCTTACGGTACCATTGTCCACACATTCTTCAAGAGGAACGCTGTCTTCGTTACCTCTGTTTTCGCAGCCACCTTTGTTTTCCAACCAATCTTTGATGACTCTGTCTCCAACTGGTACTACGCTAGAAACAAGGGTAAACTATGGCAAGATGTTAAGTTAAAGTTGGCTGCTGGTGGTGACGATGATGAAGACGAAGATGACGAATAAGGAAATACCTCAACATCCATGATTCCGACCAATTAACTCCCCATTCTCCATGCATACACATCAAAAACATCAACAGCTTTTTTTCCAACCTTCCATTAGTTCGACAGAGTTTCAAAACTAATTTTCACAGCATTCATTTATTTATTTCATTATCAGTACCGTTGGCGGTTTGCTCTGTACATATTTCATATGTTTGAATATCCTTTGAATCTCAAATTGTCTGTCTAAAGGAAAGTGGAGAGGACGTTGTTGCTTTCGTCCCCCTATATATTATTACGATCTTCTATCACAAATGCAATAGATTTCTTATTATTTTTGAATCATGTCTATCATGGCAAACGGATTACTGACTATCATGTCATTGATGTAGCAATTGTGGTGAGTAATTCTACTGAATTTCATGGTTACTATGTTACTATGATCTATAGTTTGGAAGCAAGCAAGTGTCATCGTAAACTATTTTATTTTGTAGTACAGTAAAGAAATTAAAATTAAGAGAACAGTACAATGGAGATCACACAACCTCCATGATCTTATCATCATCCTCATCTGAGGTGTCATCACTATGCATGGCATCAACTTCAGCATTACTTGGGGCTTCGTCTCTCATCAACATTTGCACCAAACGGTCACACAATTCTTCAATCAATTCATCTTCACAATGGTTCTTATGTAATTCTCTAATCAATGGATAAACGGATTTGCCTCTTAAGTATTCTCTTCCACTTTTGTTCACACAAAGTAACAACAAACTCTCTAAGTGGATAGCAATCAACTCTTTCAAAGGTTCAACTTGTTTGTCATCACCCAATAATTGTAATTCTTCAGGTAAATCAAAAATTTCTTCGTCGTCCAAACCTTTGTTGTTAGCATAGGCAAACGGTCCAATAATGTATGGCAACAAATTAATATTTGGATCCTCCAACAATTTCATATGTACCTCGGTATCAAATAAAGAGTTCTTGATGGTAGAACAAACACCTTCTCTTCTAGTTTTGGATTCATATTTCTCTGTGAAGACGAGCAATTTGGAAAGTGGAACAACGTGGTCGTAAGTTTGTTCAGTGACAAAATAATGACGACCTTTAGGAAATCTTGAAATATCAGCAAAGAAGTAAGACAAGTAATCGTAATTTGCATATTTGTTCAATGTTCTGGTTGAGCCTTTGACAAACAAATCCATGAGGATATCCATGGCCTTTGGTGACTTGAAGACTTCTTTGTCCTTAACCTCAATCGTTAGGTCAAATATACCTAGGATATCATCTGATTTGGCCAAGTTAGTCAACAATATGCACATCAAATCAGCGTTGGTATTGGTCTTCACATCAGTTAACTCTGTGAGGATATGTTGCACAAATGCTGTATCTTTAACAATCAATTGTCTGAAATCAACATCATCACATAAGTTGGCCAAGATAGTCAATGCATCTTTCAAGATTTTCTCTTTCTTTGCTGTATTGTCATGTGTTAAAATTTTCAAATCTTTGATAGCTCTTGAATTGTCATATTTGAATAACTGTTGTTTGGAGTTTGGACCTGCTGGTGAGAATTGCACTAAATTCTCCAATGCAATTTCTCTGATACCAGAGTTTGTGGAGTGAAGGAATTCAACTAACTATGAGACATTCTTGTTAGTAATGTATTTTCAACGATGTTCGCTTGGAAAGAAGCCAGCTGGCCTCGTTGTCAAAGATGTACTCACTTCTTCTAATTGTGTTGGCATATTGTACAGTTTATTTTGTTACTAGATTGTATATAAGGTTAGAAAACTAGAAAGAATCAAAAACGGGAAGGAACCAAGGACATTAGGTCAAAAATACAAGAAACGGTAGTTTTGATATGGAAATTTGAGGTTGGCTCGCCGCCGCCGAAAAAAAAAATCGAAAAAAAAAAGGAAAATCATTCAAAAGATAGATCATGCTAGAACTTGCTTACTCTTTTCTGTAAACCTTCTTGTTTTTTAGCACAAAATGGTCTTTGAAAATTTGTTTAAATACCTTTCTTGAATTAGGATCACGGGACATCTTGTCCTTCAGAGCTCTAACTAGAGCTATCATTTCCATTGGACCGTTCTCTAAGAGAACATCAATGTCTTCCTTAGTAATGGTGGTTGAAGAACCAGGCTCGGGAGTAGCACTTGCTGAACGACCGTTCTCCAACTTGATCTTAATCTTTTTAATTGGAGGTTGTGATGAGTTATTAGCAGGAGGCATTGGTCGTTTAATTGCTGTCTTTGGATTCCATTCACCTTTAGGGAATTGCTTAAGTATTTCTTTGGTAGCAGCCAATGTAACAAATCCATTTCTAGCAGACTTCACGTAAATCTTTGGTAATGTGTTGGTTGATTCTTTCTTGACAGTAACTGAATCAAGCCCATCTTTACTTTCCTCCTTGATTTCAACACCATTTTCATCTTTCTCCTTCTTGATAGAATCATCTTCCTCTGGTTTTTCCAAATCACTATCGGATAAATATGGATTTTCCTCGTCGTCGGTATCATAAACTTCATTCAAAGCATTCTTTACCAATGCATTTCTCAACTTCTTACCTTCTTTGTCAATCTTTCTAGTCTCAAACAAGTCATCTAAATCATCGTCATCATCATCGTCATCTGCATCTCTTTCAATCAAATTGTTTGCTCTCAACATTTCTTTCTTCATCTTACCCTCGACCAACTTCTTTTCTTCGTCTGGACCTTCCATGATTGGTGCCTCTTCGTCATCTTGAAATTCCTCATCGAAATCAATATCTTCTTCATCTGATCTCTTTGTGTCATCATTATTATTCGAACTTGTTGTTCTGAATCTCTTTCTATATCTTGAATCCACTCTCTCACCCCTTTCAACTTCCTCCGCCATCTTTTTCATCAACCATCTTTGAGAAGAGTTTCCTTCCCTCATTTTGGCTTCAGCTTCTTCTAAAGTCAACGTGGCATACTTATTTCTGGATGTAAATTTGTAAAACTTCTCCACAGGTATGAGCTTGAAACACTTATTTGCATTATCCAAGACCAAAAGACAGTAACTATCATTACTTGATCCCGCCTCATAATTACCAACCCAAGCTTGTCTGGCATCATAATCTTCCAAAACCCAAGGGTAAAACTCTTCATATCTTAGCCTTCTCTTTTCTTCATCGTAGACTTTGATTTCTCTTGTCTTTTTCTTAATAATCTGTTTTCTGGCCGCCGCGGCCTTTCTTCCGGATCCATCAGGGGCAATTGCTTCTTGTTGTTTCTCTTTAATTTGTTGTTTCCGTAGTTCTTCCTCTTGTTTTCTTTTGATATACTCTCTTTTCTCTCTTTCTTCTGGTGACAATGTCTCCATTTCCATATCTTCATCAACTTGTTCGGCAGGTATGGATTCAATGTCAACGATACCTTTCTTTTTTAAATACTCTCGTCTCTTATTTGCCTTCTCAGTTTCTTTCTTCTCATCTTCAATTTTCTTTTCTTCTAACTCTTTCATACTGAGCTGGAATTGCAAATTTTTGGGATCCTTTCTATGCAATCTAACTGGGTTTTCAAAATCCTTGAAATCCAGTGTCTTGTTAGAGTGGAACTTGGCAATGTGGTATCTTGTTTCCTCAATCTCATCTTTGTTGGAGGCTCTTAGTGGGAAAAAATCAAACTGTGGGGCATCTTGCAATGACGTTGTTTCTTTCTTCACTTGAGCAGGAGGCATTTATGTGTGTTTTGATGATAGATGAAGCACATACACTAGAAGAGTCTGCTGTTCTGTTCGTAATAGATGGGTTGGTCACTGTCTTCTTCAACTTTTGTCTGTTCGCTCAGTCTTTTGTTGATGGAAGTTGGAAGTTGTGAGAATCGAGAATCAGATCGATACGGATACGTATTCCTGAAGAAGCCAACTCGACAGTGGACAGACCCTTGGGTGACTTGACAGGTAAGAAATGCCTCTATATGTGGATCGACAGACAACAAGTCACAACAATACATATCTATTAGAACAAATATAGAAAACAACAAGCATACAATGGTAGGAGCAAAGAAACACGGAACGACACAGAAACCTTCACAACCGCCACAGCTCAAGGCCAAGACACATGTACCAGGCAAGGCATCTACAAAGAGGTCTTCAAAGAAACAATCGACAACGATTGTTATAAAAAATGATCCATTTGCTAGACAATTGAATTATAAACCAAATACTGATTATAATAGAAATGTGGTGATAAGAATCAAAGATATCACTTCATTGTCATTTGGAACTGCCTGTGGTATTTTGAAATTGACCTCATTAAACGGGTTTTTATTTTTCCTGGCTACAAATATCTTCACGAGCTTATTGGCATATGCCGTGCTTGTGGGTTTCAAGAATAAAGGAACTGATTACTTTGTGAGTCCATTCAATGATGTTTTTGTTAATGACGTTGGTAGATATTTGGCAAGTTATTTGATGATGTGGTGTTTGTTTTACGCCTTGGTGAGTACTTGATTGGTCAGTTTGCTTATTCATCGGTTCTTTAGATTGTTGCTTTAATATATTTTTTGAATTTAAAATAGATTCGACAATTGAATTGTTAAGTGATAACAAATATAAGAACAAACACCCTCTTCTGGGACTTCAGGTCGACCTAGTGAAAAATTAAAATTGCACCTAGAGACCGGAACTCTGTTTTAAGATGCACCATTACTATATAGGGTAAGTCAATCCCTAATTCTCGTAACTGTTAAAGATTAAAAGAGTCAAAGACGCACCAAGTACTGTCTAAATAGGATGCATGCAAGTTGCAATTACGACGTTCCCATCAACGGGAATGAAAATCACAATTACAAATAGAAAGAAGATAATAGGTCCAACCAGCGATAGGATAAGAATCCAGATAGTTTGACATTAGCATCTGTGGAGTTTTATTGGTTGCACAGGGGTGGGAATTTGTTTATGTTTCGGAGAGAAAAGTCAATACGAGCAAATTATCAACCGTAGTGGTTGCACCTATCTCTATTACAGTGTACACCCTCAAGCTTTATTTGGATTGTCTGAGCTTCAGTTACCAATATCCATGATCAATGTGGTAATTGGCTTCAATCTAAGATTATTTAAAAGGTGGAACTATGCCACATTTTTAACAGCTGAATGTTTGTAACACTTTTGGTAAATATCAAAGTCTGTTAACTTATTTCCCCTCTGAATATTTTTTCAAACCAGTCCAATTACATCAAAATCATCAAGATGGTCGTTGTCAAAGAATACTCCACTGAAGAACTTAACGTCAAGCCAGTTCAAGCTGTTCCATTCACTCCAGAAGCATTTGCTCCATTTGGTGGATTAATTTCACCAGAACATCAGTTGACTGATGCTCAAAAGGAATCAGCATCAGTCAAGAATCCTGGAACGCCAGTTAAACTAGCCAAGATTGCACCAATGACAAACAACTATGCACAATCCAAATCGCAAAAGCCAGCAGTTGCAAACTGGAACTTAATTAGAGCTTCTCCTCCAAAACTAACTCCAAGTACCACAACTAAAGGCAAATCTGATTTCCAATTCAAAATATTAGAAAGACATCCATACACAACCCAAGCTTTTGCTCCAATGGGAATTGATGCCAAATTAGATGCTTATCTGGTGATTGTTGCTCCAACTGCTGATGATGGTTTGCCTGATTATAACAAGGTTGCTGCTTTCGTTTGTAAAGGGAACCAAGCTGTCACTTATGGTGTTAATGTTTGGCATGCTCCTATTGTCGCTTTGGGTGGCCATGATCATGTTGATTTTGCTGTCCAGATTTACTCCAATGGTGTTGCTGAAGAAGATGTTTTGGAAGTTACGTACAATCCTGGTATTACCATTGAACTATAGATCATATGTGCTGTTGTAGAGCTGGTACTTTGTGTACGTTGACGTTTATACAGATAAACCACCTATATTTATTCTTATCATGCCAAATCCATATTCATTCTTTATTCTTCTTTATTTCTGGTCGATAATTTCATTTAGCTCTGTATGCAGCTGGATGACTATCAAATTAAAAAAAAGGTGATCAAGCAACTTGTTTTTTAATGTTTCTCAATCAACTGGCAACTTTTATAGTGATCAACAACGTGTCATGAGTAAATTCTTGAAACCACCAAGCTCTGTAAATTACCTAGTAAAGGGATCCTGTAAGCTTTCAATTTCAAACCAAACTTAGCAACTTTATAACCTGGAAATAGTTTCTCATGTTGTTCCTTTCAAGTCTGATGCTTGTACCGTGTATCAATTCTGTTGGTAAAAGCTGGCTTTATATGTTCAACTTTGATTTTATGTTCTTCACTTCATGAGTTTTTGTTGTGATGGTTTCTTTTAATTAAGATTTTGAATAAAGTCTTCTGGTATGTCTGTTAAATATAACGACTCCAGTAATTCACCCACTTATATGTAGTGAAAAAACTGATATATATAACATGGGCCGTGGCCGTCTCGCTCTTCTGTTTCAACTTTCAAGGTGTTATAGACATTTTTCCCTTTGACAAGCTCTTCAATTACATATATATAATTGAAGATTTTACACGGAGCATATATTTGGCTAGCTGGAACAATGAGTATATATATATTAACAGATTGTATTATATTAGAAAAACTCTAATTGCTAGAGGTGCAGTAAACAGATTTTCAAGCGTAAACAACGACTTGTATGCAAAGACAAGAAAGGGCAACACGAAAAACACAAATCAAAACCAAAGAACAGAAACCAAAAAAGAAAAAAAAAGAAAAAAAAAGAATAAAAAAGAATAAAAATGTAATAAACTAAACTGTGACAAAAAAAGGGATATATAAATTAAAATCAGCAGAAGAGGTTGTAGAAGCTACAATAGATCACATGAACATCAATCGATCAGTTTTGATCATTTTGTTCATTCTGTTGATTTTGATCGTTTTGTTGATTTTCTTGATTTTGTTCATTTTCTTGATCAATAAATAGCTTACAGTATAACGGATCGGTGGACTTATAGGCTTTAGAAAACTTACTATCATCAACATTTGCCAATTTTTGAGGTGTAAACTCAGGATCATAAGTTTCTTTACCATCATCTTGATCATTGGCTTCTTCCTCAGCACTCTTGGTAAAAGCTTGTACTCCTTTAGGATATCTTAGATCCAAAACATCAAAGAACCGTCTCAAACAACTAGAGGTTGAAAATCCATAATCATTACCTGGATCACAAACACATGTGTTGTCTAGCCTGTTTTGCATGTTCACTGGACACACGGTTCTATCTTGAGAATCGGAAAAACCCAAGTTGTCCACCCAGAATATATGATCTGATGGGACAAATGTTGAGATGAATAGTGATTTGATGTTGTAATCCGTCCAACGTTCATAGAATTGACCATAGGCGTTATCGAAATGTTCAAAGAATTCAAGGTATTTGTCAGTTCTAAATAATGATAAGTCAGCAATTTCGAAATTTGAATCAAAATTACAAGTGGAGTATTTCAATTGTCCTGTTTTTCTTAATTTTTTCACTGAAAAATCCATCAAATTGTTTGGAATAGGCCTTCTTTTAGAAACATCAGTTTTGAAAAACTTCATATAACTTTTGAAAAGTGTCTTTGTTGAAGTTCTTGAATCGGCAGGTGCATTAGCAAAACCAAATTGTAAATTTGGATTTTTTTTCATTAATTCAAAAAAATCTGTTCCAACATCACATTGCAATTCAGTACCAACATCAATATTGACGTAGTACTTGTAGTTCATCAAAGCTGGAAGTTGAGCAAACTCGTAAGTATGGAATCTGTTCTTTAACTTATATCCAATAAACCGTTGATTTGGAGAAGCTCTAACCTGTGATTTTTTCCCAAGTGAATCTTTCACATATAACATTTCGATACCATCAGGCAACCTGAAAGTTTTCGAATCTTTAGGAATCTCTTGAATGATAACTTTACCAGTGGACAAAGACTGCAATTTTTCTTTCAAAGTTTCAGGAAATGGTTCTTCGTAAATATCATAATATGAGAAAACCCAATCATAGTTATGCTTGCAATTATAAGTTCCTGTGATTGAACGAACAGTCGTTAAAAGTTGTTCAGTGGAATGGGTATCCGGAATATATGTGTACAACGTGGCATTAGGTTTGGCGTTTGCTTCATCTATTGAAGGGTTCAAGAAATTAGCTAGTGAACTTGAAGTATGGTATTTTATTCGAATGGCATCTTCTTTTGTAAGGGATGACATGAATATGGTTGCTGTTATCATGAAAAACGCCAGCAATAATGTGGATCTTATTGGAATACCTAGCATTTTTTGGGGATTGGTTCTGTTGATCTGGGAGTTCTCTGAGATTTCTGTGTTTCTTTAATGTTTCTGTGGTTTCTGTGTCATTTATATCCAATAACAAGTGTTTCTTTTGGATGGTTTGCCAATGTTGTAAGTTGTTTAAAGAGAAGTCAGTGGTACAAAGCAGGGTCCGCCCTAGTTAGTAGTAGTGCTGTAGTAGAATGAGCAGGGTCCTTAAGAGCGTTGAAACCTGAACTTAGAACTTAGAAGACAGAGAGACAGTCAAGCTGGGCAGAGGGCACGCGTGGAAGGAAACTGGACAGAAGTCTCGACTCTCATAAGCCCCGGTTTTGCCTTGATTTGGCTGTCTGCTCAGTGCTTACTGCTTACTGCTGGTTACCAAAGATGCTTGTACAAGTGCATGTAGATTGTATAACAAGGGCGACCTGAAAAGCACTCAAATGAGTGCTACCTATATCAGAAGAAGATAAAGATAAAAATGATATGCAAAGAGTGTTGTTATAAAGTTTGAAGAGCAAAGACGGAAGGAAATTAAAAAACGAAGCTTAGGCTTTGTCAGAGGCTCCTAATTCAACCATCAAATTCAAATTCTCTTTAATCAAAGACTCATTAACTAGAGCAGAGATCAATTGTCTCTCCTTCACATCCGTTTCAGCATCAGTACGTTTAATACTCTTTAATTTCTTCACCACCAGGTCAATGTTCTTAACCAACTGATACTGTTTAAGATTAGCATCTTCGCCATACAATGACACCTCACCGTTTTGAATAGCTTTAAGATAACTCAAAATAGTGTTCAATTGATCCTGTAAATTGAGCAAGCCAGCTTGCACGTTTTTGGTAGATCGTCCGAACAAATGAACATCTTTGCCATCTGCAAATGAGGCAGTTGTTGTTTGACTTGCCTTGGCAATTGAATTCATTGCAACCTTCTCTGATTGAATCATTTTCACTTCCAAATTTTGATATTGTAAATCGGGGTTATTCAAATTAACCACTTTCAATGGCAAGAAATCGTTTTTGGTACCATTGGACTGTTGTTGATGAGGCAATGAAGGATCAGATGAGAAAATTAAATGAATCAAATCTTGTTCAATGTATGAAGGATATAATTGTTTCAACTCTTCAGATAATTTTTGCAACGTCTTGAGAACACTTATTTCTTCGTCATTGAATTGAAAATTAGGAGATGATAATGAAAGGTTGTTTGAGATCTGGAAAAAACCAATGAGTCTCATATGAGCATAAACTTGTTCCAACAATTTCAATTTTTCAACAAGGGCACCGGATTCAAATGAGGAAACATCAAATGACATAAGTATGGATTTCTTCAAGAGTGGTGGTTGTTCATCTTCGTCTATTGATGAGATTCCCAAAAGTATACCAACCAATGGAGATGGCGTCTGGCACACAGAAACACGTTGAAGAATGTCTGAGATATTCAGTAAAGATAACGGATGGAAAATAATTTGGGTGTTGGATGAAGTCATTGTTGTTCTTTCTTCTCCTTTGAAGTATTGAATTGATAATAATGGGATCAATGGCCAATTCTTGTTTGTGTATTCTATAGGAGTTGGAACATTCAACACCAACACACTTGTTTTTTGCCTGAGAATGGCTCAATGCAGTTCAAAATTCGAAATCACTGAGATCGGAATGGTGCGCCACACTCGGAATATGGTACGCAGGTGGCTGGGTGAAGTTTATTATTAGAATTTGATTTTGAAATTTAGGAAGGGGGATTGGCTGAGTCTTAGAGCCTTCGAATTTTAATATGCCCAGGATCATCGGAGAAGGAATAATCATATTCTGTTCGAAGTATAACAGGCGATTGGGACATGAGGCATGGGCTATGGCATCTTTGCAAATCATCGTGGATCGGTTCCAATGACTGTGACTGAATGAAACACAAAATCAACACTGACTCCCTCTTTTCTTCGCACAAACAACAGTGACATGCTTGAGTCTTGATTCATCTTACACCTCGTTAACATCAGTCAGCACACCATGAAAATGAGTTACAAACCCCTCGCCTCAACAGTCATTCAACAAGAACAAGAACAGATCGCGTTTGAACCAATATCAAACCTCACAACACAGTATGATATCAACCTTCAAAAACTAAATCAAGATGTTCAAGAGATATACGCCTCTTACAACTATTTCTTACAATTTTGTTCATATGTGAGCCTTTCAAAGATCAAAGAGCTTGAAGAGTTCTTAGATGAAACTGTCAATTCAGTTCGTCAAGTTATCAAGTTCACTCAAAAGCTAGTCAAACCACAAGCCACAGAAGGTATAGAACATGCAGATTTAACAAACTTGGATTTGACAATCAAAGCATATCATTCTCACCTTTTGCATTTCATTGAAAAATCGTTAACTTATAAAGCCAGAGTTGCAGACTTCAAGATTTCAGATGGTGTCATAGATGATTTATTAGAAAGCAGCATCTTGAGTAGTAACAGCAACACCACTCCTTCTATCACTATAAGTAGAGAATCAGATGAAGATGACGAAGAAAAGGTGAAATTGACATCAACTGAGAGTTTACAAGAACAACAAAGGCAAAAAATAGCTCAAGATGAAGCAACAATAGAGACACATTTTGAAAAAGTTGATTCATTCATTAATGACATGAGTAAATTTTCAGGAACTCTATGGAAAGTGGAATCTGAGATGAAAAATCAGTTACATAAGATTGGTGGTGATGAATTAGAACAGCCAGATGTGGTGTATGATAATGCTGGATTTAGCATATACAGCGGTACTGGTGGAAGTTCAACATCAAGTTACTATACTGCTACATCTATGGCTAGTATGAAAAATAGAACTTTTGATATTGAGTCCAATTCGCATCATAGATACTCTAGACATCGTTCCGGATTTTGGATTTGTCTTTGCATTGTTATTTTCTTCCTTTTTGTTATCGCTGTGATATTGCTGGTTTATTTCTTGTTTTTCAAAGATAAAGATAATTGATCTAAGGCCAATTTTTATAATGCATATGTGTTGATTTGCATTTGTTTTAATTTATTTGCGTTTTTTGAGTGAATTTTGTTCACATTCGTATATATATTATCTGGTAATTTTATATCATACATGGTGTATGCAAATAATTTTAGATTACTTATATCTTATAATTGCTAATTAATCAAGATGACTCAACGTTATATATAGGTTGTAGATAAAGGACCGGGAAATTCATCGAAGTCGATCTGATGCCTTCGATCAAAAGTTCAGTTGATCGTTATTGGATAAATTGGTAGTTTAATAAATCATCATCTTTACCATGGCTTTCCTGTTTTTTAAACTTTTTCCGTTAATATAAATTTGAAATTTATTATACAGGATAAAAAAAATATTGAACTATAAATTGTCTAATTAATGAGCAAGTAATTTTTCCCTTTACAATAGCTGAAACACGTCTAGCTTTGACTGAATTGAA
>JAKTRY010000333.1:0-27170 GCA_030579935.1 Ambrosiozyma cicatricosa | reverse complement strand
AAGAAGAAGAAGAAGAAGAAGAAGAAGAAGAAGAAGAAGAAGAAGAAGAAGAAGATCTGGCTCCAGATTGAGACACTGAAGTGGATGTAGTTTGAACCGGAGGATTAGATCCTGAGGCTGAAGAAGAAGAAGTAGAAGAAGAGACTCCGTTTACTGTTGGACGAGAAGGCGAATTTCCTGCGTTCCTAACAGTACCATGATTTGCTGTCGAGGATGAACCTCTAGGCATAGCAATGTTAGAAGTGGTTGCTGTCGGGGATGCGCCCCTAGGCAACGCTTGCAGTGATGAAGCTTGTTGTGCTGTCGAGGTCGGGACTCTAGGCAAAGCTGAAGTAGATGGGGGAACAACAGGTGGAGGACCTGCTGGACCGGCGGTAGTAGTAGAGGCAACCTGTGGAATCAAAGCACCTGAGTTACCAGTTTGACTTGGAAGTTGAGGTGATTGGTGTTGACCAACAGCTAGCCCTGGAGGGAATTGAGGATAGAAAGGAGGAGCCTGATGTAGGTTGCTCTAATAATGGTAAGTAAGAAATGGTACACCTCTATAATAATTCAAGTTTGGGCTGCTGATGCTGATGTTGGAGAATATGAGTTCAAAAATTGACCTCCATTTGCTGATGATGATGGGAATTGAATAAACAGAGCAGAAGGATGACCCATGTTCTGATTCATACCAATACCTTGTTCTTGAGGAAAAGGCATTCCATAATTTGGCATGGGATAAAAACCAAAACCAGGAGGAGGAGCTGGTGGTGGAGCTTGATTGTTGAAATGATTGAAATTGTTGTTGAATGATGGATCTGGTGGAGATTGAGAATGAGTTTGGCCTCCAGTTAATGATAAAGAATGCTCACCACTAGTAACATTCGAATCTCCGTTAGATTGACCGTTTAGAGTTGATCTTGTTCCTGGTGTTTGCTGGTGTTCGTCTCTCAACTCACCCTGTTATTCGTGCTGGTCAGGTTGATGATCCATCACCTCTGAAGAATGAGAATGATGAGAAGAGGCAATAAACTTATTGTCGTCATTGTTTTCATTGCCGTTGACGTCGATGTTGTTGTAAGTCTCACCAGTGTTAGCTGGAGTGTTCAACAGCATATTGAGATCAATTGCTGCTGGAGTTGGGATTTGCTCCATAGTTTCTTGAGTTCTCAAGAAATCCTCAGAGAATTCTTCGGTTTGGTTAGCCAATGGTGGGTCTGAAGTGTTTAAAGGTTGATCAGACATCATTGAAAAAAATGAAGTAAAATTGAATTGAATTTGTTGTTTGTTTTGGAAGCTAATGTAGAGCTAAAGTGATCTCTTAATCTGTTGAGATCTTGAGATAAAATTTGGGATAGATTTGAAATCGAAGTTTTGAATTCGGATTGACAGAAACTGATATCTCTTTTAGGTAAATACCTTTTCCTGATGTTCCGAGTTAAGGATGAGATGTGACGATGATGATAAGTATCAAATTGAAATGATTGTGTATATCCTTCCAAGAACCAAGAGGTTCCTTTACTCCTTTACTGTTACCTGTCTTCTTCGAGTTTTTCAGCGAGAGCTGTTCAGAACGTTGCCTCGTAATTTCTCCTTTCTGAATTGAGATGCATTTGGGACGATCGACACAGATCAACCTTGTGCGGCTCAATTTTATCTGAATACCACGACAGCGGCAACTCAAAAATTTCCACAGCTGCAAAAATGAACCTTTGAAAAAAGATCAAATCAGCATCATCAATGAACTTTGAGCTTTGGACAATTGACACATTATATGCAACATTATGAGTATGTAAAATCACAAAACTCATATCATATTGCACGCAATTGGTGTTGACACCCAATTTGAGTCCTTATGAGACCCATAGAACAACTCATTGAAAACTGAAGAATTCAATCAATTATAAGTGATCGTGCACGTTACCAATTTTCAACGCATATCGTATTCCATATGCTCTACAACAACAGCAAGTATCAATGAACGAATAATGAATTGAATCACCAACGTGGTACAAGATAGACCAAATGAATCCATTTCTGTTACATGAACTTTTCTGAAAACGAAATAAGACATCTCTTCTTATCACGTGCACATATGATCTAGGCAAGTCTATTATCCACCACCCGAATATTCCGTACATGCAAGAAAGCTTAACTGCTCAGTAAGTTTCATGGATTTCAATTTTCAATTTTCTTAGCTGCCAACGTGAATGCCGAAATAGAAATCAGACAATTTGTGAGATAGATTATGGTATAACCACATACACTGACAACAGCCAGCTAGCTCAACGATCAGCGATCTGGTCTCAGTCACATCACCCATTATTATTTGCCAACATTTATTAAGACACATAGTGATAGAACTACCAGTCTACCACGTTGCAGTTGTACCGCCAGAAAAACTCAGACTCTGGATCAATATTTTTCCTCTTTAGTGTACCTGAGCTTTATTTTTTCTAATTCAGGAGCAATGGGGCCAACGTTGTTTTAAACCAATTCCATAACTGAACCGATTTTCACTGTCAAAGATTCTACCGTTGGCTCTTTTGTTTCTGCCACATGGCTCATATGCATCATTCATCTCGAACGAACCAATTCGCCTATATATCGATCAATATTATACGGTATTGCCATCCATGATCCATGGCACACGAGCATCAACATGACTCTAACTTTACAAAATCGAAACACATACATTCATGATCAAGCTGGAAACGCGGTCAATTTCTCTGCATTAAATAGCCTACATACCACACATAAGCCCTCCCAAGTCCCTTGTTTTAGCATGTTCGTCGTTCGATGATTGGTTTTTCCAATTTGACGATTTTCATCCAATATCGATTGAATGTATTACAAACACATGATTCAAAATGGTCATATCCAACCAGAAGCTACCGATATCAAATATGTTCGTTAATCTGTCTTGTTAATTTGGATTGCCGGCTAATACATGTCAGTCAACGCGGTTCGGTAATAGTTATACGCATACATGAGATTATGCATGACAAACATGTCCATGATGACCGGGGTTTAAAAGATCTTGGTCACATATGCCCACCAGACTCGATCCTGAACCGGAGTATATTTATATGATGATGTATTCAGATTCAGTATTCTATCATAGTCTTTGGCCTCAAGGAATAGATGTAAAAGATTGTTTTCATAGATTGTTTGGTCCAACTTAAGGTGTCTAGTTGGATGTGTTAATTTACAGAAAGCTATACCAGATTGAGTATGAGTCCGTCAATATCGGACAACTGGGGTATATCGATCACAATACTTCCCGATATCTACTTGTAAATTGCACATGTCTAGGGCTAGTAAATACATCTTTAAAGTCCTTGGAATCTTAGGTTTGGATCTCCCGTACTAGCTGTATATATCTTTCCAATTTGAGTTAATTATACGTGTGACTTTGATAAATTAATTGGCCAGGCCATCGTAATTTGTAAAGCCATATCAATTTTGAGGATCGTATCAGTCTTGACACGCGTACTACGCACATGTTCATCGAGCTTATAAGTTATATACAGTCATTTCATGAGTCATTTGAAGCCTGAGTAGAACTTATGGTATTTCATATATAATCAATCTTAGAAGTTGTGCAAGTGATCAACACATTTACTTTAAACACTTAGTTGACATTTCATATTCAGTAAAAGAGTTTCCAATCAGCAGATTTTGTCATTTTGAAGTTTATCCGATGCCGAGCAATGTGCATGCGTGCATGCATCTTGGTTCTGCGGCGCGGCGCTTGTCCAAATAATGAAAGACTAAAGCGGACAAGTTACCGCCATCGTGAGTGAGTCGTTTTTCCTTTTTCAAGTTTTGAAAGATAATTTCATCGAAGATGAAACTTTGGATATCTTCTTGAATGTTGACTTCTAAGTGAAACATGCAATTGCTGGTAAGAACAATATCTAGTAAAACCATGTTCATATAACAAGACCATTTAAGCTTTTGTCTTGGTGCTTGGTATAGAGAAACTCTTAAAACGGTTACCGGCCACTAATTGGCCTGCTCGGAAAATACCATTCCTTACTTTTTTACTTGTCATGTTATTAATACTAGTTACCTTACCCATGTCATGTATGTTGCCCACCTGCTTATCTAGCTGGATGGATAATAACAAGTAACATGTAAATATATGATCAACCCCTTCAAACGTACGTAAGGTTGCAGTGGTATCACGTACCACCATGCCACCAGATATTATGAATTCCTTTTTATAGTACTCGAACGTCAATTACAGCAAATTTTTTTTGTAAAAAAACAACATTACGCGCGGCCTCGGATGTCGGTTCTGACAATGCCTTAGAACTCAGAGTGCACAGAATTTCAATCACCTATTTCAAACTTGTCATTTATTAGTGCCCTAGGGCCGTTGAAAAGACCGGCACCCCACGTACAAACGTACCGTATGGTAAATCCATATATGCTTCAGTTAAAGTGGAAACAACTTTCATCCGTGCAATGACCGGCAATTTCTCTGATGTCGCAATACTTGCATGACTCATTATCATTTGTTCAACAATCCAATCAGCTAAATGTATTTGAATTGATAACAAACTGTAATGTCATGCTAATTTTTTAAACTTTTCTGAATGAAGGTAAGTGCTATCAAGATCTGTCTCAATTGTATATAGATGTCTTCAGACTGGTATATTCCTGCGACGACTGCTATATAGATTAAGGTAAGTACAGTACAGGATCGTCGTGTCGATCAACGTTGCAGTCATATAAATACCTCTTGGTATCCCCAGAATTTCAAACAGATTTTCATACAGCCATTAAAAATATTTTCCCCTATCCTCACATACTTATCCCCTTCACAAACCGGCATCACATATCAAATAATAAATATACATCATGGATACCAACTTTGAAAAAAAGAACACGGTAGATGAGATCATGGTTGATCAAGAGATCCAAACCAAATCCATCGACTTGAGTTCAACAAGAGAATTGATTCCAGATTATGCCGATGAGTTTAACCCAGATGGGTTATTCATTGCTTTACCAGAAGACAAAAAACACTATAGATTAGTGAAAGGTAAGATTCCATTTGCCAGTTTTTTGATCTTGATAGTTGAATTCGCCGAACGTGGTTCATACTATGGTGTTCAAGGTATCCTAACCAATTTCATCATGAGACCATTGCCCGATGGCTCCACCACTGGTTCCACACATACTGCAAATACATCAGCAGGTGCTTTAGATCAAGGTTTACAAATCGCTAATGCTTTTGTCATGTTATTGCAATTCCTGGCTTACGTTACCCCATTGATTGGTGGTTGGTTAGCTGATGCCAAGTTAGGTAAGTTTAAAGCCATCATGATTGGTGTTTGGGTCGGTTTAATCTCTCATATTTTGTTTGTTATCGCTGGTTTACCACCTGTCATCAAGCACGGTAACTCTGCCTTGGCTCCTACTGTTTTAGGTATCATTTCTTTGGCTATCGGTACTGGTTTTATTAAACCAAACTTGTTGCCTTTGTTGTTGGATCAATATCCTTACAGAGCCAACGTTTTGAAGAAGTTGCCAAGTGGTGAAACCGTTTACGTTGATAGAGATGCTTCAATGGAAAACGTTACTATGATTTTTTACTGGGCTATTAACATTGGTGCCTTTATGCAATTGGCCACTTCTTATGCTGCTAGGAATGTTGGTTATTGGTTAGCTTTCTTAGCTCCAGGTTTGATGTACTTGATGGTTTGCTTAGTCATGTTGTACGTTGGCCGATTCGTTAGTCATCCTCCACCAACTGGTTCCCTGTTAGGTAAGGTTTGTAAAGTGTTGTACACTTGCTTCCAAGGTAACTTCATCAAGAGATTAACCAAAGGTGAATTTTGGTCATTTGCATACCCTTCAGAAATGGAATCCCGTGGTCAAATGTACTTCAGAACCAAGTCTCGTTCTCCAATCACTTGGACCAGTCAAGATGTTAAAGATTACATGTCCACTTTCTCCCAATGTGTTATGTTCTTATACTGGGTTGTTTTCAACTTGAATGACACTGGTTTAAGTACTGCATTAAACGCTCAAGCTGGTGCCATGGTTACCAAAAATGTTCCAAATGATTTATTCAATAACTTTAATCAAATTACAATTATCGTTTTAATTCCAATCTTGGATTTCTTGATTTATCCAGCTATCGCTAAAGCTGGAATAATCATAAAACCAGTTCATAAGATCTCTTTTGGTTTTTTCCTCGGTGGTTTATCATCAATGGTTGCCGCCATTTTACAATGGAGAATTTACAAGACTTCACCATGTGGATACTATGCCACTGAATGTGATGCTGGAGTCTCCACAATCACAGCATGGTATGAAGTCATTGTCTATGCCTTGGCTGCTGCTGGTGAATGTTTCTGTTACACACAAGCTTATGAATTGGCATATACTAGGGCACCAGATAACGCTAAGGGTTTAGTGATGGCTTTGTTCTTGTTGATGAGTGCTTTCTCTGCTGCTATCTCTGAAGCTATTTCTGCTGTTTTGATTGATCCTCATTTGATTTGGCCTTTTGTTGGTATGGCTGCTGCTGGTGGTGCAACTACCCTTATGTTCTTGATTCAATACTGGAATTTGGATAAGATTATGGCTAAAGAAGCTGCTGAAAGAGAACATGCTAATCAAGAGAGAAAAGCTCTTGGTGACAATGACTTTGAGGAGAAGTTGTCAGCTGTTGTTTCAAAAGCTTCTAAAGCTTGATTTGATATTCTCCAGTTTGTTTTTTTCGTATAACTTTGTTCATGCTTTTTGATTCTCTTTTTCTTTCCTTTTCTTTTCATTCCAGCTATATTCTAATAAATACTACTAATAAATAATAATACCAAATATTCAAGTTTCTGTTTCTCCTCGAAATATATTCATCAATATCTAGGATGATAAAATGAAATCATGTTTTTACTTCTGTTTGATCTCTGGACTGGCGATGAGGTTGTTGAAAACTTTCAGCCCATCCACCGCGCACTGACCGGTAATCGGTAATAAGGCTACTTTGTTTTCTCCATTGTGAAGCAACACTAAGTATGGGAATCACGTCTTCTACTATGACCGGATTTTTCCGGCTTTTCCGGCTTTGCGTGTCGTATCGGATTAAACGGGAATCCCGTTAGAGGTGATAAGAGGCAGGGTAGCCTTTAATTTTTTTCAGGTGAGAACTCAGAACGAGACAATTAATGTAGCTTTGAAGCCTGACAATGAGATGATGTCTTGAAGATGCAGTCAAACTGTAATCTGTTTACCATCCGATCAGGGTGTCTTATATACTATCATACATATTATGCAACGTACCATCTTGGCTAGAAACCATATTTGAAATTTGAATGAATCATGAAACTGAAACTGAAAGCCACAACAAAAATATACAACATTGATTGAGTTACGTGTATATTCACGAATCATGATCCATATATCGAACCATCTCCAAATTTCAAAAGTGACATCAGATGAGAGCCACCACCACAGTTAAGAAAGTTTCCAAACCGGTCCTATTTCTTGAATTACAATTTTATTCATCATTGATCATTCATCCGCCCTGTTTTCTGACTTTCGGATGCCGGTTAAACGAAAGAGGTGTTTTAAAACTGGACCCTGAAAACCAGTTTAAAGATGATTTCATCCTACATTGAGCCTCCAAATTGTCAAAATGCATACTATCCTATTTGAAACTCATTTCCCTTTACATGTTGTGTCATTTTAGTGTGCTTTGTCCATTTAAATTTCTTCGATCTTTAACAATATCCATGCGTTCTGTGTCAACTTGAGGGCTCTGCCACTGTCCCTTTTGTAAGCATCAATAAGCTTATACTTGGTCTAACACTGTTCAAAACTCAATCATCGGCACGGCGTGTATATAGACAGGGTCCAAACTTATAGGCATATATAGGCTCTCCACAATTTGATACGTTAAGGGGTCCATCTAATTATAGTCCAGTATCCACAATGATATAGCGGTTCAATCCCTTCTATATATATGGGATTCAGAGAAGTTGGATGTTCGATTGTGGAATACTTATATAAATGACAAACATTTCTGCAATTTTAATTTAATTGGAAAAATGATCTTCTTTAATTATATCCAACCAGCTAAGAAGATCTGGTGAATAAAAGAATCCGATTAATTTTTACAAATTTCATCACTACTATGAGTTCCAAAGCACACGATACCAAAGAAGTGAGTCACTTTGAAACCCATGATACAACAGACTCAATATCACTTGACTTCAATCAAAGAGAACTTATTCCAGAATACGCAGATGAATTCAATCCAGATGGTTTATACGTTGCCCAACCAGAAGACAAACTCAAATATAGGTCAGTGAAAGGAAAGATCAAATACGTGGCATACTTGATCCTGATTGTTGAATTCGCAGAAAGAGGTTCATACTATGGTGTCTCTCACGTGTTAACCAACTTCATCATGAGACCAATGCCAGCTGGTTCCGCCACAGGTGCAACAGGAACAACAAACAAAGCCGCTGGTGCATTGGGGTTGGGATTACAAGTGGCAAATGCATTTGTCACATTGTTGAAATTCTTAGCTTATGTTACACCTTTGCTTGGTGGGTACCTTGCCGATTCAAGATTTGGAAGATATAAAGCTATCATGATTGGTGTTTGGATTGGATTGGTTTCACATATTTTGTTCGTTGTTGCTGGTTTGCCCACTGTCATTGCCGGTGGTAAAGCATTGGCTCCTACTGTTATTGCTATTATAACTTTGGCATTTGCCACTGGGTTCATCAAACCTAATTTGTTACCATTGTTGTTGGATCAGTATCCTTATCGAGTCAACGTCTTGAAAAAACTACCATCTGGTGAGATTGTCTATATGGATAGAGACAAATCCATGGAGGGTGTCACAATGGTCTTCTATTGGGCTATTAACATTGGTGCTTTCTTTTCATTGGCTACTACTTATTCGGCTAGAAATGTTGGTTATTATTTGGCTTTTCTTGCTCCAGGTTTGATGTACTTGATTGTGTGTGTCGTTATGGTTGTCATTGGTTCCAAAATCGATCATTTACCACCACAAGGTTCTCTCTTGGGTAACGTTTGCAAAATTCTTTCTGTTTGTTTCAGAGGTAATTTCATCAAACGAATCAGAAACAAAGAATTTTGGGATTTTGCTTATCCCACAAACATGCAAAATAGAGGTGAAACATACTACAAGACCAAAAAACAAAAACCAATCACTTGGGTTGATCAAGATGTTAAAAACTTTCATGCTACTTTTCTTCAATGTGGTATGTTTCTATATTGGGTTATTTTTAACTTGAGTGATTCCGGTTTAGGTTCAGCATTGAATGCTCAAGCTGGAGCAATGACCACGAAAAACGTTCCAAATGATCTATTCAGCAATTTCAATCCATTAGTCATCATCGTGTTGATTCCATTATTGGAGAAAATCATTTATCCGACTTTTGAAAGATTAGGAATTCAAGTGAAATCAGTTCACAAAATTTCATTTGGGTTTTTCTTAGGTTCAATGACAAGTATGACTGCAGCACTAATTCAGTGGAGAATCTATGAAACTTCCCCATGTGGATATCATGCTACAACATGTGATGATGTATCTCCTATCTCTGCATGGGTTGAAGTGTCAGTTTATGCATTGGCTGCAGCTGGAGAATGTTTCTGTATGACACAAGCTTATGAATTATCATACACTAGAGCCCCTGAAAATTCCAAGAGTTTGGTGACTGCATTGTTCTTATTGACGAATTCTTTTTCGGCTGCTATTGAAGAAGCTATCACTGGAGCTTTGATTGATCCTCATTTGATTTGGCCATTCACTGCATTGGCTTGCATTGGTTTTGTCTCAACTGTTGTGTTTTTGATTCAGTATTGGAATCTCGATAAGGTCATGGCTCAAGAAGCTTTGGATAGAGAACATGCCAAACAAGAAAAGTTGCTCAGAGAACAACAACAAAGAAATGAGCTTACTGATCAATCTGTTGTTGATTTAACCTCTGTTAATACGAATGATGATGCTTTAGGAAGAAAAAAGTTGATTAATTGAAGAGCTCTTGCCTGGTTTTTTGTGTTTACAGGTTAATTGGATCTTTTGATTTTCAATTCATGAAATATCTGAATCTTACTAAGTTTAATCAACTTTTGAGGGCCATATGTTCAAAAGGATCAGCTATGCATGGGTAATTTAATTCTATCAAGATAGCTGAGGTAGTATCTTGAATCTTGATATTGATATTGATCAAATTGTATACGCGTTTTTCTACTAATTCCATATGGCCCTTGAGCCCTGCCTGAGGCCTCCTCTGAGTCCTAACTCATGCAACTACGACGTGCCTTTCACATTCGAATCAATAGACTAATATATAGGCACATGTAACGTTTCAAGAACATATTCATCGTATCATCACATGGTAATTTGTCATCCAAATTCCCGAATTCTCAAAGTTAATAGCATGTCGTGGACCGTGGTCCGTTGATATGCCAAGCTCTAGCTAGCTCGCTCCGTACTCCCCAATATGCCCAATATGCCCCAAATAAGCGTATCGTGATAAGGCATCGACTGCAACTCATGCATGAGATATCCACCACACTTTCTTAAGCCACAGATAACGACACAATTTTCATTATTCTTCAAAGTTCACGCACATCAAATTTATCCGTGCGTGTGATTGTGATAGTGATGGTGACCATATTATTCTTTTTCCGTAAGTTCATACCATACGACAAGTACCTGTATTTATTGCATACCAGCTGGATCCTGTCCCTCTTGATTCTTCGCTGCCAAGATAACTCAACCCCGGAGGTTTACCTAGAGTTGATGTATTGTACCAAGCATTGGCTTAAGTTGAAGCCATTCTGGTAGGAGAACGTGTGCCTATGAATCACCATCGATGCAGTTAATCCAGACAGCTGGTATCAACTTAAATTGTCGATTTCGATGTAATTCTAACGGCTATAATCAGAACCTAACAGTAATTTAGATCAATTTACACGACGACGGATTTAGATACAGCCTTATAAATGACAATTTTGGACTTTATACCTCCGGCAATTACTGATGCCACCATTTGTTTCCACCGTACACTTAGCTTTAGCTGCAGTCAATTTACTAGCTGGCTTCGTTCGATGGTTTCCTGAACAAAATCATGCTTTGAAATTGGAGCCCTATGGGCAGATGGACACACGTATAGTACGTACTGGCCAGTGGTAACGTCCCATGAGATTGGCAGTGAATGTTCGATGATTATTTCTGTTTCCTTCTGCTGGATATATAAAGACCTGAATCCTGATGATCTCCATATCTCATGGCCATATTTTTGCCAAGTTAACTATAGCCAAGACAGCTAGTAGTTTTCCTTCTATCGATACTCAACTGTTCAACTGCCTGTTGTTCCTCATTTTTCATCATCATTCATATTATCTCTTATCCACTAGCCTAAGAAATCAACGGTACAGCATTTCCAAAATTTACACAAGCCCCTTACAAAATGTCAGCATCACTAGCAGAAACAGGATCTTTGAAAAAACAGCTATCCCACAAAGCATTTGAAGTTTCAGAAGATGTTGAATCAATAGACCGTGAAATTATTCCAGAATACGCGGATGAATATAATCCAGATGGTTTATTCGTTGCATTACCAGAAGACAAATCAAGATTCAGATCAGTTAAAGGTCATATCAGCAAAGTGGCATACTTGATGATGCTTGTTGAATTGGCTGAAAGAGCATCATACTATGGTACAAGTAATGTCTTGACAAATTTCATCATGAGACCATTACCAGATGGTTCAACAACAGGTGCCACCCATACAGCAAACACATCAGCAGGTGCCTTGGGTTTAGGTTTACAACCTGCTAATGCCGTCACCACTTTACTTACATTCCTGGCTTATGTTGCTCCTTTGTTCGGTGGTTACATTGCAGATTCTAAATTGGGAAGATATAAAGCTATCATGATTGGTGTTTGGGTTGGTTTGGTGTCCCATATCTTGTTCATTATCGCAGGTTTACCACCTGTTTTGAAACATGGTAAGTCTGCCTTGGCTCCAACCATTCTTGGTATCTTGTCATTGGCTATTGGTACCGGTTTCATCAAGCCAAACTTGTTACCTTTGTTATTGGATCAATATGAGTATAGAACTAACGTGTTGAAGAAATTACCATCTGGTGAAGTTGTCTTGGTTGATAGAGATAGAACCATGGATGGTATCACTATGGTTTTCTATTGGTTCATTAACGTTGGTGCTTTCTTCCAATTGGCCACTTCATACGCTGCCAGAGATGTCGGTTACTGGTTAGCCTTTCTTACCCCTGGTTTGATGTATTTGATTGTCTGTATTGTTATGTTATTCCTTGGTCCTCATATTTACCATCCTGATCCACAAGGTTCCATCTTGGGTGATGTTGTTAAAGTTCTTGTTGTCTGTTTCAAAGGTAATTTCATTAAAAGATTTAAGACCCATGAATTTTTCCAATATGCTTACCCTGAAAATATGAAAGCTAGAGGACAACTTTATTTCAATAAAAAGAAACAAACTCCAATCACTTGGTCAAAACAAGATGTAAAAGATTTCCATTCTACTTTCATTCAATGTGGTATGTTTTTATACTGGGTCATTTTCAATTTGAATGATAATGATTTGAGTGCCGCTTTAAATGCCCAAGCAGGTGCAATGACCACTAAAAATGTTCCAAATGATTTATTCAACAATTTCAATCCATTGGTTATCATCTTCCTTATTCCAGTCTTGGATAGACTTGTGTATCCACTATTGGAAAAACTAGGATGGAGAGTTCAAGCAGTTCAAAAAATCTTCTTCGGTTTCCTCTTAGGTGCAATTACATCCATGGTTTCAGCAATTATTCAATGGAGAATCTATGAAACTTCACCATGTGGTTATCAAGCCAGTACATGTGATTCAGTTTCTCCAATTTCAGCATGGGTTGAAGTGTCTGTTTATGCTTTGGCTGCAGCTGGTGAATGTTTCTGTATGACTCAAGGTTATGAAGTTGCATACGCTAGAGCTCCCCAGAATGCTAAAGGTTTGGTTATGGCTTTGTTCTTGGTGATGACTGCTTTATCTGCTGCTATCATTGAAATTATTACTCCATCTTTGGAGGATCCAAATTTGATGTGGCCTTTTGTTGCTTTAGCTGTCATTGGATTCATTTTTGCAGTGGCTTTCTTAATCCAATACTGGAACTTGGAAAAGATTATGACTTTGGAAGATGTTGAAAGAGAAAGAAATGTTCAAGAATCTAAGAGGGAAAAAGATGAACAATCTGAATCATTTTTGGCTGTTGATGATCATGTTGATGTTGAGAAAAATCTATAGTTGTGTTTCAAAATTTTGATTCGCCGTAACTTTTTCTGGTCTGTTTTTTGTTTTTCTCAATTCATCAAATAGTAATGAATGTCTTATATAGCATATATACCATCCTCTTTAATTATAATTTACGTAACGTACCCTGTACTTGATCTGTGTTATTATAGTTTGTAGAATTTACGGCCGCAGACAGTCTACAGAGCTGGCATGGAAGCTGGGGCTGAGGCTGGGCTACTTGCTGTCCCAGTCAGGAAGGAGTCAATATACCCTTAGCCTTTAGAAAACAATTGTGTTCCTCAGTGACTTTCCTAATTGGGACACAATGTATTTGTCTTCCATCTTAGGTCGAATAATCGACTCGAAATTAATTTAGGGGAACGCGTCGATTTTGACAATTTCGAAAGAATTGTTCTAAAGAATTCAATAATGACATAAACACCGATATGGCTCATACACACTGAATCATTTTTCCAAAGAACAAAGTCAAAAGTTCCTCATACACAAATTACAATACTATTGTACGATAATCGATGCACAACGTTGCCGTTTTTTTCTGGTATACTGGCAACTTGAATATATGCGTATGATATCAATTGGCATCTTTCAAGTGTCAAGTCAATTTTCCAAACGTACTGGAGTCATATCGCCCAAAACATACACTTTTAGCTGATCCACATATGATCATTTCTCAATTAATTTTCGTTCCATTCAAGATTGCTTACAACATGATAACTTTTCACAAGCTAGAATTTATTGGACCCGTATATATATTGTATACGCGAAGCGGTCACTCATGAGTTTCAACTCTCGATCAAGCTACTCCAGCTAGGCATGCCCCAACTCAGCTTGCAATTTAGCAACATGTATCAGCAACGTTGTATCCACTTATATGAGATCAAGATAACCATAATTTGATACATGCATATAGTTGGCAACTGGGGATTATAGCAGCTCAACAACATATGGTTTCTCATTAAGACGTGCACGGCTTGGATCTAAATTGAAAGGCGGTCTCTTTCAAATATTTCAAAATCATCGGCCGGCGGCACCACGTACGTACATACCAAGACGAATTATAAAATTATCAGATTGATCGAACCATTGAAGCTTTATAATTAATATTATCTTATTCCATACAAGATCTTGATCACACCATCTTTGAAATCCAACGATTGGTCAAACATAAATTTTTTTTCAGGGTGTTTATAGGGTGCAGTTATCGGTCGGTACTAAAACAAATTATAGCTAGAGTTACGAGATCTGGGTACTTGGAACATGTCGGCCCTGTTGACTTGTTTTGGTAAGGGTAAGCTCACATTTTTTCTTGCTTACAAATAGTAACTATGGTAGTTCCATACCGTGGGCCATGGCATGCATGTGGTTCTGATGTAGAAGTCATATTTTAGCTTGGTTACTCTGTCCATGAGTACAATATAGGGCCCAATCAGGACTCAAGGGGCTCTGTCAAAGGTGAAGTGCACCATCACGCCACGTACAAGCTAGAGAATGTAATATGCAGGGCTTGATTTGATTGTTGAACACATTAAATGCAGTCATCTGTATGTCTGTGTTGCATTGGGCGGTTAACATCACTTTGAAGAATGAGGTTAGAACCCTGTCAATTGTTTGCTATGCTCATGATACAGTTCATACAGGAGGCTTTCGATTCTCGAAGCTAGGTCCGGAAGCCGGACCTAGCTTATACCAATTGGCTCCAGCCAAGACTCAAGACTCAAGACTCGATCGATATTGATGAACAAAGTTAATGGGACCCCAATACAAGCATTGCAATTGTTCCTTGGTGTTCTGTGTGATATTGTAATGCTGTGGAAAAGAAACCTAGAGGCCAACTTTTTTCAGGGAAGGATTAATTGATATAGAATCCAGAATCCAGAATCCAGATCTATAGGGCCGGTGTACAGGTTTGCGACCACTCACATCGACAGAATTGTAATACATACCACACACCGTAAAGATAATTTTATGCAACCGCCTACAACTCCAAAATCCAAATATATCAGCCAACTAAAAGCTGGGTTGCCCTCACTGTTCAGAAGTCAAGAGTGTCAAGACCCAATTGGACCAATATTTAACTTAGAGGTATATATGTTGACGACCCGAAAAAAGATCACGTTGAATTTTCTTCAAAGCTTAAAAATATCACCAAAACACGGCAATCATGCAAGACACAAGTATGACATGTTCGAAGTTGCCAATTTATTCGATATTCTCCAGCTGGAAATTTAAATTGAAATTGACTTATCTAATCCATCTCATCAAGCATGGTCAAATCCCGTATATAGAAGTGCTAATTTTGGTTACATATTGCCGTTGTCGGTGATGGTAGAATTCAAGTGATATCTGATATCTGAATGGGGAACCTGTTGTTGCATTCGATATTCTTCGAACAATTTGACAAGAGATTGGGGTGCATTTGAAACAATGTCAGAAGAATCTTTGGGATATACCTGTACCTCACCACTTCACTGACGCATGAGATGCTCTGTTTTCACATTTCAGCCATACTACACTTAAGACGATTTATTCATTGGTGATGATATATCGTGCGTGTGTGCTCCGATTTACATGTGTTTTTATTAACTTGTTGAATTTTACACTAGCTTGCGAGTTAAAGCCGGCCCTGCTCATGTCATCGATCTAGAGTACATGCAAACTCCTGAAAACAAAAAGGAAATCTTATGGTGCAGTAATTCTGATGTTGGCTGATCGATTATTCAAAAGCAAGTCCAATTTACTTTGCACGATCGTCGTGGGTTCATTATAGGGTACTGTTTGAAAATAGGGACTCTGGTTATACTCACCGTAAGCTAAGATCGATATATCCCGTCTATTTGAGGATAATTAATCTCAAGATGTCATATACCGTCAGATTTCATGGCATGTCCGGCAAGAAAATTTGAAAAAAGTGTATATGGTTCAACTTTTGACCCTCAATTGGCTGATCAGTTATCGATTGATCTCATGTTTTTTCGATCACCCTGTATAGGGAATTGGTGCTAATTTTCATCATGCACGCAAGACTGACTAAGGGCCTGGTATGGTTTGACAATTTTCATGAACCAGAAATTTTAGTTACAAACTACTATACACAACTTACAAGAAGTCCTTGGACAGGCGGAAGACACTACATGCACAGCAACATATGATCAATTTACAGGGGCCAGCTAGATAGAAACTTCCAAGACGTTGGACGACAGGAGCATAGAGCTTGTGTCCAAATGGCTTAATTTACTTTATTTCTGCCATGTACACCGGCCACTAAACCATAAATAAACTCACCAAACACTAAACATTCAAAGGGTTTGAAAATGCCGAATATTATTTTCTTGATATAGGGGCCCAGCTAGCTATAGTTGTGTCAACAATTTCAAGTGATAGTGGCGCTAAAATCTCCTCACCCGGTATTAGGTACCGCTGATCAACATATCCAAACTAAGTGGCTTCGACCAGCTGATCGATCTGATATGCTTCCATGCCAATTTTAATTTATTCCCTGCCAATCAATCTGTTCCGAAGTTGGATATTGACATGGGTCCTGGTGTTAATTGATCGGTGCCGATTTAAGTGAAGTTCAATCAAACTGAAACGTATAAAAAGGTTCAGTTTTCCCAATTATTTCCTGTTCCTACTTGCTGGTACTTTTTTTCGGCTCCTAATTTACTTTATCTATTCCATCAGTTGTGTGTTCTCAATTATAACTCTCTACTTCACTTCACTCTTTCAATTACAGACTTTCAACATTGGTTGTTTTTTGTTTGGCCTTTTTGATATCCATTTCATCGATCATCAACAACTTTTGAATCTGTATACCCACACGTTCAGCAACAACAACAAATTTAAGAGAACCACATTAATCTCACAACAAACTATATGAGAGTGCTAGCTGCCATTCTCACATACGCCATGCTGGCTCCAGCAGTATTGGCTCAAGTCCATCATTTCAACTGGACGGCAGGGTGGATGTACGGTAACCCAGATGGTAACGCCAGAAGACAAATCATTGGTTGTAATGGACAATGGCCATGGCCAACTATCAGAATAACAGAAGGTGATACAATTGAATTGTATTTGACCAACGGTATGGACAATCAAACCACATCATTACATTTCCATGGATTATTCCAACAAAATACCACTATTTATGATGGTGTTCCTGGTGCCACCCAATGTTCCATTGCTCCTGGCCAAACGATGCTTTATAATATCACTGTGGATGGTCAGTTCGGTACAACTTGGTATCATTCCCATTCGGCTGCTCAGTTCATGGATGGTTTAAGAGGTGTTTTGATCATTGATCCTAAAAGTGGAAAGTATCCTTATGATTACGATGAAGAAGTTATTTTGACTTTGTCTGATTGGTATCATCTGGGTGTTGATTACATTAGACCTGATTTCATGAACCGTTACAATCCAACTGGTGCTGAACCAATTCCTCAGAATTTGTTGTGGAATGAAACCCGTAATGGTACTTGGAGTGTCAAGCCTAATACCACTTATTTAATGAGAATCATCAGTATGTCTGGTTTCGTTGGTATTTATGTTTACTTGGAAGGTCATGACTTTGAGATTGTTGCCGTTGATGGTGTTCCAACTGAAAAGTATTCCACTGATCAAATTTACTTGGGTGTTTGTCAAAGATACGATGTGTTAATCCATACTAAGAATACCACTGATCAAAACTTTGCCTTCATGGAAGCCTTCGATTTGGATATGTTGGATACTGTGCCTGATGAGTTGATTAATAACTACACCAATATCATGTCTTATGATGATAACAATGATGATCCTGAAGAGTACATCATCGATGAATACAAAGATTGGCAAGATTTCGATTTGGTTCCAGCTGATGGCTACAAGGTTGAAATGTATGAGGATCCGGATCTTATCGTTAGAGGTGATATTGTTATGGACAATTTGGGTGATGGTATCAACTATGCTTTCTTCAACCGTATCTCATACATTGAACCAAAGGTTCCAACTTTGGGTTCCATTCTTTCTGCACCAGATGATGACACAGCTGAAGATGAAACAATTTATGGTTCCAACACCAACACACATGTCGTTAAGAAGGATGAGATTGTTGAAGTTTTGCTAAACAATAATGATACAGGTAAGCATCCAATGCATTTGCACGGTCACGTTTTCCAAGTCATTGACAGAGGTCCAGATTATGAAGATGAACCTGATCCAGTTAATTGGAATTCGTCAGCACCAGTCGAGTATCCAAAGTACCCAATGATGAGAGATGTTGTTGTGGTTCCACCACAATCTTGGGTCCGGTTCAGATTCAAGGGTAACAATCCAGGTGTTTGGTTCATGCATTGTCAAGTCAACTGGCACACCATTCAAGGTTTGGTCATGGTTTTCGTTGAAGATGCTCCTAATATCAGAGAAAACCAATACTTGACAGACAACTGGAAAGAAATCTGTGAAACTTCAAACACGCCTTATGTCGGTAATGCCGCTAACAACACTGCTGATTTCCTTGATTTAACTGGTGAATTGGTTCAAGTTAAAGAACTTCCTGCTGGTTTCACTGCTAAAGGTATTGTGGCCATGGTGTTTTCTTGTGTTGCTGGTTTCTTGGGTATCGCTATGATTGGTGTTTATGGTATGGCTGATATTCCGAACATTGACCAGAAAGTCGCTGAGGATTTCGCAGTTGAATCAACTGAATTGTTGGCTGATACTGATGATGAATATCATGGTGATGCCGCTAATGTTGAAAATGTTGAAACTGGTCACAACAAGGATTCTTCATCAGCTTCCGATTCTTCTCCTGATAGAATTAGGAGTAACTAGTTGAATTTATAGCTTTGTGTTTATCCTAATTAGATATAGTGTTTTGTGGACTTAACGTTGTCCCAGTTTTTATTTTGTTTTGTTCCACTTGCACTTGTTTTAATTTTTAATTTTATAGTTAACGTCCCACTAAAAATTTCAAATTTGAAATTTCATGATCAAATATTGCATATATATACAGTAAAAGTTGAAACCTATTTCTGTCAGTTACGTTTATGAAGTTACTGGCTTATAGTATAGTGAAACATTAAGCTTAAGTTCGAGATTGTTCAATATTAACAGTATACGAGGCCGGTCTCAACGACTCTTAATTAACGGCATATACTCGATAATTTGTAAATCTAATTGAGCTTATTCAATAAGAAACATTGAAAGTAATTCAAATAAAAGAAAAAAGGAACAAGGGTATATAATACATAGTATACAAACGAGATAAAATAAAACAAGATAAAGAACAAAATAAAAGGTGGGTCAATAAAAGGCAATTATAAAATTTGAAGTTTAAAGCATATATATTGCTTGAACCAGATCTCGAAAGCAATCAAAAAACTAACAAGACAAGTTAAGCGTAAGAAAGGCAAAAAACGAAGGAATGGAATGGGATGGACATGATATACGTTATGGAAACATGGGCATCATATAAAGCAACTATAGTGGGAGTGGTCTCAACAAACATCGCGACAAATCATTGTATAACATGTTGAGCAGACGATTAGATCAGACTTCAATAACCGAACTTTTCAATCCAGAATAACTAACGGCAATACGGCCACCATCTTTATTCCATTCAATACTTGAGATGAAATTAGCTGCTGAACTAGCAGAAGCCAAATTCGACTCAGTTGTGCTTGTCTTGAAAATGGAACTTGTTCCTTCTTGTGTTTTTGTTGATTTCGTATCACCGCTGCTGGTATTGAAATCAGGTTGATAACTACCAATCTGTTTCAATATTACCATTCCTTGTTCGATGGACATATCTGACCCACTGCTTTGTTCTTGCTGTTGCTGTTGCTGTAGGGATGACTTTGATTCATTATTTCCATTGGATGATGGCTGTATACTGCATTCTTTTTGAATCTTAGTTGATCCCTCATCACCATCATGCTGTATCAGTTTCAGTTGATCGACAACACTATCACTCGACGCGCTCTTCAGCTTATCCTTCCTCTTACTTTTCTTCTCTTTAATCGACCAAATCGAAACATTACCTTCCAAATCACCAACAGCCAACCTCTCACCACCACACCCATCCAAACAAGCGTTCAACAGAGGAACACCATCATTAACGACAACAACAACGACACATTCCCCCATAACGAAATCCCACAACCGTAGTGTGCCATCCAACGAACAACTCACCAAACACCACTTCCCAGTAGTATGCAACTGACACCAACTAAGGTACGTTATAGGCTGGGTATGGCCAATTAGGATCTGTAATGGGTTTGATGAATCGCCTCGCCAGATCCGGATCGTTTGGTCGTCTGATGCAGACACTAGTAGTTTCAATGTGGGGTTGTATGATATTGTCGTGATACAGTCCGTGTGGCCTGTGAGGACGCCTAGCGGGGCCTGTGCCGTGGTGGAACCAAGGGAGTGGACAACGAGTGTGTTTGATGGACCAGGAATGATGAATTTCGAAGTGGAAAGCCAACAGGCGTCTGTTCCGTTACAATTGTTCACTGTTCCTGAACGTGCTGAATTGCCGTTGTTTCCACTGTTGTTGTTGTCAAGTGTGGATGATGAGTTTGATAAGGATAGGGGTAATGAGGACGACTTGGAGTTAGAGTAGTCGATATGTTGGATAGGTTGTCCAGTATTAGAATCCCACGTGATTGCTTTATTCGTGATATCCAAAGTCAACAAATGAGACGAATCCTCAGACCACTTGATAGTCAACACTGGTGCATGATGTAAAGCCATAATGAATCTGATCGTACCATTAGCATCCCACATTCTCAACTCCCCATTCTCTGACGCAGTCACGAGAGAATGACCCTTGGGGCACCATGAGACAGCGATTGTGTCCTTTGACGTTACTGGATGTGGCAACAGTTTGAGCTCGGTGTCTAGTTGATGGGTCTCTGTGTTGTTTATCAAAGCGCATATTCCGGAGTAACTGTCTCGTTGACCCCAGGATAACACGTCTGGATGGGATGGGTTCCATGCGTTCGCGAGACTTGGTGGGAATGTGTAGATTTCTTTGAGAGCCACTGTGAAATTGTCTTCTTCATTGGTGGTGTTGGTGTCTTCTTTTTCTTTCGTTGTTGTTGTTGGTGGGATGGTCGATATTTCTGTAGATGAGGATGATGGTTTGTCATGTATTGTTTCTGCTTCTTTTTTGTCTTTGGATTGTTCGCTGGTTATGTTGTTGTCTTTCGTGGTTTGTTGTTGAAGGGAATCATCATCATCGTCCATCTTGGTGTCTCCATCTTTATCTTTCACTTTCTCAGAATGTTCGATTTGTTTCTTCTTATCCTTGTTTTCAACTTCTTCAATAGGATTGATCTTTCTCTCTTTAATCAACTCACCACTCAACTTATTATGTTCTTCATCATCCAAAGCACTAAACAAATTGAAATCCATATTTATGATATCTTGAGAAACCAATTTTTTTTCACCACAAGAACCTTTAGTTTTATTTTCTTTGATCATCTCATTGACCTTCGAATACAGTATTCCCTTTTGAACCAAATCCACAAGACAACCTAATGGGACTCTTTGAGAGTATCGTTCTTCAAATTGATCAACTTGAGTCTCATCTTGTAATGCATAGGCACTCACTTCTAATCCACCTTCTTGTAAGTAACGCCAAATGAGATAGTTTAGTTCATTCACTGATAATGACATTGTTGTTGAACTATGTTGTAGTTAATTTGGGTTTTCCTTTTGACTTTCCTTTCTCTTACTCTCTGTTTTTTTTTTCGTTTCTTTTTCTTTTTGTTTTTTTGTTGAAAAATGAGATTGCTGTTATTGTTGGAGAAGAGAAAAATATGGACTGTGAACTTTGGATTGTAACTCTAAGTGTCTATGGAATGCAGCTGGATAATGAATTGTGTGATATAAGGTGTGTTGGAAATTGATGATTGTTGATTGTTGAGTAAAAAATAAAGTATGAGTTGGCCCATAGAAGTTGTGAGAGTTTAATCTTCGATTTTCGATTCTCGCCAGGTGCAAAGTGCAAAGTGCAAACTTGAAATTTTTAGTTGTATAGATAAAACTTAGAGAACGTGAGGAACGTGAGCGAGCCCGTCAAAGTCTGAGTACGTACTGAGTACTGAGTACCACAATAGTATCACCAAGTTAGGACTGTGCCTATCTGTGCCTATCAACATGAGTAGCTATTGCAGGATTGGATTACATGAATCTCTCTCTTTCTCTCTCTTTCTCTCTCTTTCTCTCTCTTTCTCTCTCTTTCTTCTACGTCTTTCCCCTTTCAACAAAACAAACAACATACCAGTCACTTCAAATCAAATCACTATCAAAATGAGTGTCATCTCAATGCGTGAGTTCCACTCTGTAGAATTCTTCAAAGTGACTCCGCCATCCAAAATCAAAACTTTACCAAATCAATTCTGGTCTAATTCTTCAACTTCTCCCCAATCAATCAATAAATTTAGCCACACTTCAAGAAACACTTTCCATCACCCTGATTCATCTCCTTCTACCTCTATTTCAACGGCAACAACAAATACAGAAGTAGCGCCAGAAAATGAATCAGTACAGAAAGACCTACTAGAGTACACATTCACGCCGGATCAACTCTCGGTAAACCCACAAAACCATATCTTGACCGGCTCACTCGAAGTAAGACAAGTGATCAAAGAACTACATGACTCAGCAATCATCGAGGACGATGAAGATGACGAAGATGATGATGAACTAATGCCTGAGTCGATATACCAATTACAAATCATGTTGAAAACATTGACTGGTCAACCATGGGCAGTTGGAGTCTATGATACATTACAGTATCAAGGACAACCTATCGTGAAACCCTCACACACTCCAATCTCAACCCAAATCCAAACCACAGCAGGAACAGCAGCAACAGATGTAAGTTCAAATCAAGACTGTGGAACACAACTTTCAAACACCGGTTCTTCAGGTTCATACACATACACGTACACGCACTCAAATTTCACCACAATTGAACAAATCTCAGAAAACAAGTACATTGTATTCATAAACTACGGCTTAACGATGAAAGACACGAAGATTGCCATTGGTGTCGAATTGAACCCCGGGGATGAGCATTTTTTGGAAGATGAGTTGAGTCTGTTTGAACGTACGTTTACAGACATGGAAAACAAAGCGTTTGGCTTGTTCTCTGATCAGGAGGAGGAGGGGTTGGATGATGGTGTAGGTGTCGATGTCGATGTTGATGGTGGTATGGATGATGATCGGGATGGAGATGGGGGTGATGATGGTCAGGTTTTGATTGAGGATGTAGATCTTGATTTGAAGACAACGGAAGGTACACGTGGCGGTGCAGGTGATGGTGGGAAGAGGAAGGGAAATCAGTTGAATGTTAAGACTAAAACTGTGGTTTATGATGAGGAATCAGATGGTGAGATTGTAACTGTTGTTAAAGGACATGTTGATACGGAGTTGAGTGAACGGACTAAGAATCTTACTATTAAGTATGAAGATGATGATTTTGGGGATTTTATCGCTGCTTGATTGATATGCTTTGGTTCTTGATTCACTCCGTTGATTAATATTTCCTGCTTTTCTTTGTATTCCAATTTTTTTATTGCTTGCTTTGTTGTTGTATCTTGTCTTGGGTTTTCTCTTCTCTTCTCGATATACTCTTTGCTTTCTACTTGTCACCTTCCGTTACTGTTTACTCTGTACTTTTCACCTTTACTTTCCTATCTACTTTCTTTCATCTTTTCTTTGCACACTCTTCTTTTTTTATATAACAAACATGAAGGGGATCAATGAACATATCAATTCAACTATCTATATACAGACAAACATTATATACAACATAACTCTAACAACTAACCTCTATACCAATTCACCTTCTCCTTCTCTCTCAACTCCCTAGCAGCTCTCGTACCCTTAGACCACTTCTTAACAACCCTATCCAACTCTTCTTTCTCCTTTCTCACAGTCTCAGCACAAGGTCTCGTAGCAATACTAATGAAATGGTTACTAACCTTAAACTTCTTCTTCAATTCTGATCTAGGCACACCCTGATCTCTCAACTTCTGCAACTCTTCAACATCTCTGCTTGTCATATGGTATGATTTCGGAGTTGGCGATTTGCTTAACACAGGCATGTATTGCATGTTTTTGGAAATGGTGGTTTCGGATTCTGGCAAGTATAAGTTGGAGTTCTTTCTTGGGTCAGTGTCTGGTAAGAATACCTTTGGTGTGAGTTTTGGTGTTGGTGCTGCTGGTGCTGGGTGGTAGAATAGACCGTCGGGTAACACGGGTTTTAGGTTGAAGGCAGAGGATTTAGCATTGTACTTGTTTGGTGTCACTGCTAGTTTCTTTGGTAATTTTGGTTCTTTGGTGGATGCTGGGGATGTGGTAGTGGAGTTGAGTCTTCTCACTGTGGCTTGAAATGTGGTTTTCACTGTTGTTCTCGTTATTGGAAACATGATGGATCAAAGAACAATGGGAGATGATGTGATGTGATGTTGTTGTATTGGTGAGTTTGACGTAAATCTGGGGGTTTTGATTTGTATAGTATACAGTAGGTAGTGTTCAATTTCGTTTTTCTTTTTCAGTATGCAGTGCTCAGATGTTGAAAAAATTTGGAGTTGGTTGAGTGTGAGTATGTATAGGAATTACAGAATTGGTGTACTGGTTCAGTCTCGGTACTTTAGTGCTTTATTGGGGTAATAAATTCCTACACTATGCGCTCGCCACATCTCCTCACTTGCCACATCTTCAGCCGCCAACGGCAGCATTCCCCATTTCCATGGCCCCATGGGTTGCAAGCGACAAGCGACCATCGACGCTTTGAAAAATTTGATCGCTGTACACGTTACACAATTGACTCGCTCGCTCAGTGAAAGCGGCGTTTGGTTTCCACTGCACAATCCAAATTCACCGGGAAAACTCTCTCGAGTCGGCCAACTCCAACTCCCATGGTGCGCAGGGCCTGGAAATGGAAAAATTCTTTCACACGTGAAATCTTAGCTACGGGATTAGGATTAGGGATCATCCTGGGTGTTGTTAAATGACGCGCTGTGATTGGCTGTTTGTTGCAGTAAGCAGGCGAGTTGCTTGAAAATTCGCACGTTGTGAATGGCCTGTTTTACGTTTCACCCTAACCCAGGACTCATTCTGAATTTCTCAATTTTGAAATCCCCTGATTCTGCTTCAAAGTTCAAACCCCTTCTATACGTGTTATCAAATAAACACTCAACTTCCACCTGCTCCCTCCATCTCAAACCCCTACTCGTCTTGTATATATACCATTGACATCCTTATCTCTTCGGGTACTTTTAACCGTTTGTTTGTTTTCCATTTCGTGCTTTGCTTTGTTTTGTTTATCTTTCTATAATTTGCTCAACTTAAAAAAAATCAGTTCGTCACCACACCAAACCCTTATATCAAATATCTCATCACATATCATATACCATATCATATTCAAAAATGTATATCAGAGCAGCTAATAGAGTCAGAATCTCTAGATCCATTTTCTCAACTACTTTTTTCATCGCTTTCTCATTGGTTTCAGTCAATTCATTGGTGCCTTGTCCCGTTGATTCATCCATGGCTAATGAATCCCAAATCCCTAAAGAAGTTAGAGATAGAGTTGCCGCTGATAAGTTGAATCAACAGAAAGTTAACCAACAGTAACTCATCATCATCATCATCATCATCATCATCATCATCAACAACTGACAAGAACTTTCAATTACCATGTTTATCATCATCATCACTTATTTATTCGAGATTCTCGATCACCAACGTTACCTACCACACTCCAAGTCGGCCGGTAATGCTGAGATGTTACAGTGATACGGAGGCTTTCCCATTTCACAATATGAACCATCTTATTCTTTCTCCACATTACGCATTACACATTACACATATACATAGCACACACATTCAAAAAAAAACGAAAAGACAAAAAAAAACCATCCACTCCCCATTCCATTCTCTACCTTACCTATATTTGTCCACTGTATACGGTTTCCCCCTCCACATCCCCATCCCCCACATCACACTTTTCTTCCTATATACATGGCTACTTCCAGTCAAGGAGTTCATATTCATTTTATTAAAACGGCATGACTAGATATGACAAGTGTGGGCTTATCATTGAAGATGTCTTAGTGAGTGCTCCCTGAGCCCCTTAATTAATGTTGATTTTCATTTTTGTCATATATTCATATGGTATACTTTGGTTTATATTTTTTTATTTTCTTGTTCTTGTTCTTGTTATTTCCTTTATCTATACTTTTTTGTTAATCATTGATTCATTAATTATTCTTTACACTAGTTAGTTGCCTTATATATAGTGATTAATATATTTCAAAGTTGCTTATTGATGAATGCATATACAATCCGGAGTCACTGACTCGCTGTAGTTTGGAGAAATCTCGAAGATATGGTTATGGAAAGAGCCAAGGCTGTGCAGGACTGTCTACAGGGAGAACTTTTAAAAAAATCCTCGAATTTTTTTTAGTTTGAAGTTGAGGACGTTCGTTCAAAATGGCAATTGCTCAAACCGAAATTAGGGCAACACAACATACGAAACTCAGAACCGAACAGTGAACAGTGATTACTACTCTACTTGTTGTTTTTGAGTAGATAAAGATCAGCAATCAACCACTATCCAAAAAAATGAATGAACCTGATATCTCAATACAGTCAGATGGTCTTTATGATCCTGAAAATGAAGAGTTGGTCAATACGACAGCAACAACAACCACAACCACCACTAATAAAGCAGGTGAGCAAGTCAATGATTCCAAAGAAGCTAATGATGAGCAGAAACAGACAGATAGTGATGATGATGTTATTTCATTCACTGATGATGATGATGATGATGATGATGATGATGATGATGATGATGATGATGATGAT
>JAKTRY010000332.1:0-27172 GCA_030579935.1 Ambrosiozyma cicatricosa | reverse complement strand
ATAGGCAAACATCGAAGTGCCATAGCAACTGTAACACCAGTTCCAACTATGCCTTCCTGTAAGTCTATAACTGCCTCTCAAACCTTCTCAAAAAATAAAAATAAAAATAAAAATGTTGGTGGTTAATTTTTTTTTAAAAAAAGTTATAAATGTTTTTTTCACCTAATAAATTTCATTTAGATTCCAGTGAGGCAATTTTGGTCGCATTGGAGCATATCACACGCAAAAAAACGTTAATTTATTATATGATACCCGGGAAACATGTGACTTAAAAGTTGAATTATATATTTCTGAAATGTTTTAAACCTCAAAAATGAGTACATTTATATCCGGAGCTGCAGTAAATTAGAATAAAAAAAGAAAATATCAATTACTTAAAATTGATAAAAAATTATGAGCATATAAATTATAATTAATAAACAAAAATTCGTATAAACTTTTTTGATTAAGAAACTGTCAATTTTGAATTTGATAATTAAAAGTAAAACCCTTTCAAAGTATCACCCGAATGTCAATTTTAAAACGTCCTAATTGGGAAACATTATAATTCAACGACCAGTTTTTCACATGTGGTTGGACACCTTATAATCTATAGTTTAATCAACGCTTGATTCTAGTCCTAAGTCATAGTCGTATATTTATAGTTGTTCCAGACAATATATATAGCTTGCAACTCAATATTTTAATAATTGATGCATGATTTTTGGACAACTATACAGTTACTACTTATTTCCTTAAAATTGAGCCGATATATATAGGCTAAAGTTCGAAGAAATTAATTAAATCACGCCTATATATACTTAGCTTATATATTGTAATTTATTGATATATATTATTTAATGTATTTCACAGCCGGTAAAATCACATGGATTTTTGGTGTATATGCAACACCAATTTGACAATATTTTTTGGGTTCTGAGGCCGGGAAAATATATTATTCCGAAATGGCCCTTCAAATTTACTTTAAAACCACATGTATATCGATTATTCATCCTATGGAATACATTATTCCAAATATTAAAGTGTTAAACAGTGGTCTATATCTAATTCTCGATCTCACCAGTGCAACCAACCCATGGGCCGATTTTTTGAAAAAGCGAAAGTGTTGCCGTGGATATCATATAATTTTCAAAGGAGTAAAAACTTCCCTGTTTTTTTGAGTTCAGTTCCACTTTTACCATTGTATTTAAATACTTTAATTTTTATATCTATCCGACATGAATTCAGGAGGCACACATTTATATAATTTGATTACCTCACATGTGACTTGGATGAAGAGTGTGCTGCATATTGATATACAAGTTTCTGCGTTAATTGTACATATATGTAGAGCGAGATAATACTACCATCAAATTTAGGTCAAAAATTTGTCTCCTTTGAATCATCAGATCTTGGACCAAAATTTATGAGATCTATGCAAAAAAGAAGGAACATCATGGTCCATTTGCTATCTACAAAGTGCCCCATAACAGTAAGGTGTATGGCGGTGGAGATTGATCAACAATCCGGACGATTTCAGGAAACTGCTAGCAATGAAAGCAGAATAGTACGTTTCCAGTTGGGGAAAATGTGATAACGAAGATACAGGAGTGCAGGACCCCAGGACCGGGGCAACGTATTCATCTTTGTTAAAGTATCATCTCAATTGCAATTATGTTAATTTTTGAACAAAGACCAATTGGAACTGAAATGGTTGGAAGGAGGAACTAGCTTATGTAGAAACTTGGAAACCGGAATCCAAGTTTGTAAACTAGCTCAAAACTTCCTAAATAACGCTGATAAAGCTGCCATTTGTTCAATTTGCAGGTCTCACTCTCACCGTACGTTTCGATTACTGCAACAACTGTCCATCATATTGAAATCGACTTATCTTAAAAAATTGGAGTATGTAAGGCATTAGAAATGGAACTAGTGCCAGTTGATCATAAGACAATTATCTATTTTCGTTTTATGCAGTATATCAGTTGAGGTATTTGTTACCCATTAAACACAAGGAAGGAGATGAAAGTGTTCATATTTGGTGAAAGAGAAGTTAAAAGCTTGTGATATAATATCGCTAGATTATATTGGCCTCTCGCGCAACTCTAGGCTGAAATCTACTTCTCTCTCTTATTTGTATTTCTACGTTCCACTTGCTTTTCCTGTTCCTTTTACCTTTATAGTTTGAATCAAGCTCTACGCCCTTATCCTCGTCCTAAGTTAATTTACATTATAGTACAAAGCTGATTTAATGCCGAAAGACATATTTTTCATGGATGCATTCAATTGGCCACTTTTGTCATGGATTCAACAGATGTAAGCAAAAAAAAAGATGGATTGAAAATCCACAAGTTCATTACATCTGAGAGATCATGAGTCTTCGTTCTTTTAGAGAAGGTGGTGATAGATCGATTTAATGACACACCAGCACATGAAATCTACGAAGAATTGAAGTAGGCCGGGTAATTTATTTGTCTGCCAGGATAGATTGAAGTGTCAATAATGATTGAGGGGGTGGGGTAAGTGAGGGGCGACAGCGGGAAGACCCTCATTCCTCATTACCTTTCCTGAGCTTTGACTTTGCAAGGTCATCTTCGGATATAAAAAAGAGGGCCAAAAGAAAGAGGGCTTCAACACTTCCAATCGCTGCCCTCCATATGCTCGTGACTAACTTGCCTGCTGGAACTGGTGTTACACAGGACCGACATGCCAAACGCAGACTTGATAGCTGACCCTACACAGGTAATCAGGGTCTTTGCACGATGCACAATTCACAATTCACAGCATACAGCATACTGCACGCAGCACCACCTGCCACTTTATTGTTAATGATCTTTGCTTTCCTTCAACCGAAATACTATCATGACAGAAGATACCATGGGCATATGACTGAGTGTTTTTACAGGCTTCTTCTCTTACTTAAATAATTAATCCTGCACTTTTGAAATTGATAAGTAAGATCCAAGGTTATCAGATAATTGGTGTATTGTACACGATAAATACTCACCATATCCATTCGCAACGATGTCCACTTTTGAATATCAAAAAGGCTTGAAAAAGCTACCTATCCCTCCTCTTGCAGACACCATCAGAAAATACTTAGATGTTCTTAAACCGCTTCAAACTGAAAGCGAACATTCAAATACTATTTCCAGTTGTGAGGAATTCTTGAAAAGTTCTGGTGAGGTGCTTCAACAACAGTTAATTGAGTATGCAAAGACAAGAGATTCTTACATCGAACAGTTTTGGTTTGATTCTTATTTGAACTACGATTCACCTGTTGTTTTGAACTTAAATCCATTTATCATGATTGAAGATGATCCAACACCTTTAAAATCCACTCAACTGTCAAGAGCTGCTAGTTTGACTACTTCCTCATTGAGATTCATCAGAGCATTAAGAAAACATGAACTTTCTGTTGACAAACTCAAAGGTGGTGTTCCAATGGATATGGATCAATATCCGAAATTGTTTGGTTCGTCTAGAATTCCATCCCAAACCGGCTGTGTTTTACAAACTGATGCTAATTCTAATCATGTTGTGGTTTTGAGCAGATCTCAATTTTATTGGTTTGATGTGTTGGATGAGAATAATAATTTGATCATGACTGAGAATGATATTAGATTGAATTTCAAGACTATTGTTGAAGATTCTGAAAAGACTTCACTTTCTGATATTGCTAAATCCAGTTTTGGTGTTTTGACCACTGAAAATAGAAGAATTTGGGCAACCTTAAGAGAAAGAATGCAGAATGATGACCATAACTCTGGTATTTTGAAGATTATTGATTCCGCTTTGTTCATTGTCGTGTTGGATCATATCGAAGTTGGAAATGACATGACTAGAATGGCCAAAAATTTCTTGTGTGGTGAATCAAAGTTGGACAATGGTGTTCAAGTTGGTACTTGTACTAACCGGTGGTATGATAAATTGCAATTAATTATTACCAAAGATGCCAAATGTGGTATTAATTTTGAACACACTGGTGTTGATGGTTCAACTGTTCTAAGATTTGCTTCTGATATTTACACCGATTCCATATTGAGATTCGCTTCGAGTATCAACAACAACTCTCCATCGTTGTGGAAGAGTATTTCTCCAAATCCTAAGAGAAGAGATTCCAAAGATATGTTAAAGTACATCACCACACCAAGAAGATTAGATTTCACATTATCGAATGAGTTTTCGTTGGCGTTGAGATTTGGTGAAACTAGATTATCAGATTTGATCCATCAGAATGAGTTTTCAACTCTTGAATTCAAACAGTTTGGTATGGAAAGAATCAAGAAAATGGGTATGTCTCCTGATGCTTTCGTTCAAATGTCATTTCAAGTTGCATATTATGCTTTGTACGGTAAGATTGAGTCCACTTATGAGCCAGCAATGACCAAGGCTTTCTTACATGGTAGAACTGAAGCTATCAGAACCGTCTCTTTGCAATCGAACAAATTTGTCACTACATTTTTGGATGAGAATGTCGACTCTCAACAAAAAATCATGCTTTTGAAGAGTGCTTGTCAAGCTCATTCCGCTAGAACCAGAGAGTGTGCCCAGGGTTTAGGTCAAGATAGACATCTGTACGCTTTGTTCTGTATTTGGAAGAGATATTTCAGTGGAGATATGCCATGTGAAAAGATTGAAGAGACATCTGAGCCTAGCAAACATTCTGATGATGATGATTCAACCATAAATGAGGCCCACGGTTCTGATTCTCAGGTTTACAAACTGCGCGATGTTCCTTCTATATTTGCAGATGGTGGTTGGGATAAGTTGAACAACACCATTTTATCCACATCAAATTGTGGTAATCCATCTTTGAAATTGTTTGGTTTTGGTCCTGTCTCAGAAAATGGTTTTGGTGTCGGGTACATCATTAAGGACAACTCAATTACATTCTGTGTTTCTTCCAAACATAGACAGACTCAAAGATTTGTCGATACTTTGCAAACATCATTGAATGAAATGGAGAGGGTGTATATTGATTCCACTAAGCCTGTTGTTGTTGAAAGTGAATCTGAGACAGAAGAATTAGAGGAACAAGGTCTGTACGCCGAGGACATCGTCGATAGATTAGTTGATTTGCAACTTGGAAGAGGTAGAGGAAGCAGATCCGAGATCACTAAGTTATTGGGTGGTTATGATTCGTTCAAAGTGGATGCCAATTCTGATTTCATCAAGTCAAGAGAAGTTTCTCCTGAACCTCCATTCAGAAAGTTTGGTGATAATGCTGGCTTCACTAGTAAACAAATTGGGAAGAAGTTGAGATTGGCTGAGTATTAGTCGATTGATTTATGGTTTTATTTATTTACACTTATCAAGCATTTTTCTTATTATTCGTTACTCGTTATGACTTATACCAGCTCTTTTTAGTTATATTATGCGTTCCATTCTGTGCTAGTCAGTACTCTCGATTCAATTCTATTTACTTTCAATATATCTACACTATATACTTAGCCTTAATACACACATAAATTGGAAGTCGTTAGAAATTTGAAAATAGTAAATACACAATATAAAAGATCGAATGTATAGTATAAGAAGTAAGTAGACTAAATACAAGTAGGAAGAAAGATAAACAAAAAAAAGCATGCAAGGAACCTATTTTTTTTTCTAAAATAAGAGATATAGTTGAGAGAAAACGATATATAAAGTTCTAAAAAATAACAGGAAAAAGTATAGGGAAAATTAACAGTGTATAGAAGATCAGAATCATAAAAACTAAAATACATGACGATGCTTAAATTAAGCAACACTAGCAGACAACTTGTGAACGTAAGGGAACGAAAAAGAACAAAGATTAAAAGTCATGCATGGTAGTAACATTAGAGTTTTCGGGGTTAATTACAAGTCCATCATAACTGTAAACATTTCCAGTCTCATCCAAGTTCAATTGGAAATTAGGGATGTTAAACATGCCTTGAAAAATACCACCATCTGTTTGCTGCTGAAGCAGATAATCCGATGAATTGAAAGGACCACCGGTAAAACCGGTACTATCATTTGTTGAATCAATTGGTGTCGTCTGATTTGAATCTGTCACAAAGCCTAACAATTTCGTGAAGTCAAGACTTTCATGGGGGTAATGCTGCTGAAGATTCCCAGTTCTATGTTGTACATTATTTGTTATGAATTGTTCCTGGAATGGCTGCTGTTGAGATGGTGAAGTATATAGCTGTGTCGAATCGTGCTGGCTGATAGTTGACTCTGGAATTGCTTCTGGAATCGTGAACGCCGATGAGGATGCAGGAAGCTTAGCCATCGGTGGAGGAACCGAGGTAGTTTGTCTTGTGTTTAAGATGTTGGAATCGGATTTGTAATTGGATTTAGAATTGGAATTACTTCTTCCATTGAGCTGAGAAGTTGATGACCGACATGAGGAATGATGCTCGTTTTGTGGAGTAGGAACAGTTGATGGGACCACATTTAAACATCCCACTGGCATTCCACAAAAGTTTGATGTACGATGCTTTCTTTCTGTCATGATCTCATTCAACGAAGTAAAGACTTTCATCATGGGTCTAGCTCTAAGTTTTTTCGCTTGGCTTCTATCTTTACCCTTGTTTGCGATATCGATAACCTCATCTAATAAATCACCTATATCAAAAATGATACCTTCATTCATTTCTTTCACCTTAGTAATAACTATGAATAACACACATCTAGATAACGCATCTATAATCATCCATTTTTCTGTTGAAGCAACACCTGGGCGATATGATGAGCGGAAATATTGCAGAGTAGTAATCAAAAGATCAATATCTTCCTTAACAGTGGGACTAGTTGGGTTTTCAATATGGAAAGCTGCAAGTGTTAAGAAACCACTGAAGGGATAAAAAATAGCCAAGCCTGTCATATGAAGCATTCCCTTACAACTCAAATGACTGAACTTCAACAACTCTCTAGCAGACTCTAATGATATGGTCTCAAACGTCTTTCTATTAGAGCTCGATACAAGATAAAAAACAAATGAGCATATGACCATTTTCAAGTAATGATATTTCAAATTGTTAGTCACGCCAATGTAACGTTTAGCAAGCTCCACAGGGTCTTCACCAGGATAATCGTCCAACTCATTATCGAATTTTCTTGGTCTCATTGACTCTGGAAAACATAAGCGCCAATAGTCCAAATCTTGAAGAATATCACCTGTTATTTTGCTAATTTCTAATTCTGTATGATCTCTGTATGCAGTTTCCGAGAATAATTGCTTGTGGGCCTTAGAAATAATCATTGAAAAATCCACTTGTGTCACAAAGCAAATATGACCCAGATTCTCCATATCATGAGAAAACCCATTTAAGTATTCGGAGATCTTCTGATGTTTAGTTCTTCTATTCAAAGCTGCATGGGGATAATTGTCGCTTCTGGAAAAATTACAAAACTCAGGAACTTGTAATAGCGGAGGAGCAGTGACATCAATATCATTGATCATTGGAGGCTTACCATTTTTTAAAGAAATTTCATGATCTAACATATAACAACACCACCAGACTGCCAACCTTTTCTCTTGCTCTTCTTTCGACAGATAACGATAAGTTTGTGCTCTATGAAGTCCCATATCTTGTGCCTGACGAACTGCAATACACGTGATCAAATGACTCGATAATGTCAAAGAGACCACGTCACAATAGAAAATCAATAATAATGTACCTTCGATACCTGTTAATCCATCTGATACCAAGGCAATTCTGTGGAAGTAAAACAATGTGTTATCCAAAAAATATCTACCATACTTTTCCAACACGTCACTGGCAATACGCTCATTTTCAGGCACAAGTCCAACTTTTGATTTATCAAGGTGGATTGTGCATGACAAAAGTAGAATTGCATTGAGTAATAGCAATTCGCCATATGTAAACCTTGGTTCAGGAATAAGTCCATCTCTATAATCACAATAATTCTTAGCAATGGTTCTGGCCTTTTCTTCCAAAGTCTTATCAAAAAAAGACAAATTGACTGTAGAATGCAACAAATTTTCAACAATATTTCTGGGAGGCAAAGGACTAACTTTAGACCTATCGATGGGGTCAACCCAGACAGAAAATATTTCTGGTTCTAATCTGATCATATTGGTCATCATATTCTTCAATGGGAACATCACATATGGATCTTTAAATTTACTTGCCATCCAGTTCACTCCAGTTTTCGAAAATATGGAAATCGAAGAATGCTTTCCAAACACCATTTTCTCTCCTAACATGGAATCCTCTTCTTTAATATTCTCATCTGAAACTCCATTAATGCTACCTTTGGCAGCGTTGTTATTGCTATAGTATTCATCACAAACCATTTCATCCTCTGTTTCTTGATCATCAGCATTGTTATTTTCACCATCAACAGGGGTGGTAATATCAGATGAATTGCTTGATATACTTGACAGGTCAACATTCTTTTCTTTGAGTAAATTTTTAACCAACATCTCCATCATAGATTCCATCTTGCACAATCTTTGCTCCACGTCAGTTTTTAGATTTTGTTTGTTTTTGGATGTTTTTGACTTAGCTTTGTACTTGACCACTTTATCATCTGAACTGGTGACACTAACTTTTGACTTCTTATATGAATTCTGACCAGTGGATTCTATTGCTTTCTTCTTTTTGGAAGGATAGCTTCTCTTCTTTGCAATGTAATTGTAAGTACATTGACATTTGTGGCTTGTACAGTTTTGACAAGGTGTTTGTCCATCACACTTGATTTTTTTACTTCGACAGTGGTCACAAGCCTTCGCCGTTCTTTTTGGCACCTTGGGTTCTTGTTCATCCATACTCATGAGAATTATTGAATGGGTTAAACAACCAGCTGGAGGGGCAATGTTAAATGTTTCTTGATTTTGATTTCTTGATGTTTGTGGCGGGAGATATCAATTGAAACTTGATTGAGTCTGATTTTTGGGCAACTACCAACTCTTGTATGAGTATTCAACAGACAGTGGACAACTGATACAACTGCTGATGATACAAAAGTTGGATTGTGATTAAGATGTAGACGTGTTAGTGTTATGTCAAAGAAAAATCAAAAATCCACATTGTACGGAAAACTTGTATACTATACCTACGACTGAATAGGGTCAGGGGAGTCAACGTACGTAGTGCACGACACTCTAAAACCGGCGCTCTTTCCGGCTCTCGGGAGATCTTCTCACGGCCGAATTACTAACAAATTGTATGGGCTGGCCCCTGGTTCACACGGATTGTGAGGCTTACCGCCGGGTTCGGAGAAATAGAAAGCAAAAAAATTTCAGCGAGAACTGATGAAAAAAAACATTTGAGTGTCGCGCGCTACCAACCAAAGAAGAGACACAAAAACTGTGCCTGCTTGCGTCATCCTGGTAGAGCAGGAGAAAAAAGTCAAAGTTGCAGAGGCCATTCGAGAATCGAGAAGAATCCATCTCATCGTTCATGAGTCATGACATATAATTATAAATGATTCAAGATGTATCCTTGTATACCTCGTCAATCCATCTTCAACAATAATTCTTTTCTTTTCTTTTTCCAATACACATGAGCTTATTCAAAAATCAGTTTGAGTTCCCAATTCTTCAGGTGAAAAATTTACCATATGAAACTGATAGTGATGAGCTTTACAACTTGTTTGGTCAACAAGGAAACATTTTAGAGATACGTATCGGTTCAGATGAGACCAAAGGTCAAGCTCTAGTTATTTACAAGAACTATAAGGATTGCGTGGATGCCGTCGAGAAGTTGAAAGGTGTCAATTTGAAAGGGCGTTATATTGTTTGCAGTTTATATCAAATTGATAAATATGAGGCTATGAAGTTACGAGATCAGCTAACTTCTTCGAAAGATGGCGGTGAATGGGAAGTCAATGATCCTAATCCTTGATCCCATAACTTCTCATCAATTGTGATGAACATGCATTTATGTGCATGCGTTGGTTTGAATTGTGAGGTTTATATTTTCATTTGTGAAGTCAAGTTGCAAATTGCATGTACGTGATTTCCAATAAATGACTAAGCATCGATACTTCAACTTAATCAGTCTACTCCTCTTCATGTAGATCATATATTCCATTTATGTGAAGTCAATGACTAAGAATTATCTATCCGTGACACTTCACAAACCAGTTATATGTCGAACAAATGGGCTGCCAGACTTGTTGTGTTTCGTTTTCTCTTTTCACTCAAAAACAACGCTACTTTGCTTTATAATATATATAATTTTTCTCTGTAATATACCTGGGTTTATTTAGAAATAGCAGATTGTAGTAAGTCAAAGGTGTGTGCAGAGTCAGCTTGCAGAGGTAAATACTCAATTGTAGAGGAATCACCATGAGAGGTTTCAAATTTCTCGGCGCACATTGAAATCTCACAATTCTGAACATTGTAAAAAAAACAGAACACCGACCCACGTACGTGTACTATTGCCCTTGTCCAAAAAGAATATAGCTTTTAATCAATTGCAATGTCATACAAAAACTTCTTAGATTCACAGAAGGCCATTTATGAGTTGAAGCCACCTCCCAAAAGTCAGCTAGATTCATTCTCTTCGAATTATTATGACAACAAGCAGCTTTACTACCAAGAGTATATTCCAACTTCAGAAACAACCACGCCATTCGTGCGATTGCTACGAGGCGAAGAACCGATCAATAACCTAGAATTAAGATATGAATTATTCATTACAAATTGGACAATTCAGCGAAATTTGATTAATGACATTTTGAGCAAGAATGAGAAGGATAGGTTCCAAGAGATGGTGGATTTTCTTTATTTACAGCCTTCAGTAAAGAAGAGTAATAAAGATAAAGGGAAAAGTCGCTCCAAAAAGGCACAAAATCAAGATCCAAACAGTTGGTTTTTCAATCAAGAACTTGAGTCAAATTGCAGGCTCAAAACAGTGCTGTTAAGGTTGGGATCAAACATCTCAAATCACCCTGCCTTACTCAACAACGTGTTTGATAACTTGAACGCGTTTGGTGAGGATGAAAAAAACAAGAAGAATGATATTTTTGTTGTTCGATTGAACTCAAAATTTTGCAATAATGATTTGGATACAACTGTGAAAATCATAGTTTCCAAGTTACATGATGAGCTTGATGAACAGAAAATTGCTGAAGATATGGTTACCTCATCTGATGATGATGATGGCGAAAGTGAAGATGAAGACAAAGATGATTCTGATTCAGAGGATGAAGATGAAGATGAAAACGATGGTGAGAATCGAGATGAGCTTGACTCCGATGATGAAGAATCTCAGATACACAGACGTAACATCTTGGAAGAATATCAACATCACCATATTTCCAGAAAACACAAAGTCAGAAATCTGGATCTCCAAACAGTTTTACTTGAGTTACTATCGTCCAATGAGAACTCAAAAGTAACATTGCTGATAGAAGATGCTGATTCCTTCCAGTCCTCGTTGATTTCCCAGTTGGTCAATTTACTATGGACTTACTCAAAAGATTTACAAATCAATATACAACTTGTTCTTGGTGTTTCTACCCCTACTGTGTTGTTTCAAGAGAAAATTCCAAAGTTAATTTTAGCCAAGTTGCAGGTGATGGCATTTGATGCTGATAACTCAGATAAGATAATTGAAGAGATTATGGAGAATTTATTGTTGAACATCAATGATACGTATAATTCGTTGATTTTTGAACCTAAGTTAGTGATGAAATTTCTTCAAATGAGATCAAACATCGGTATCTCCCAGTTCTACAATTATATGAAATTGATTTACATGAAGCACTATTTCAGCCAGCCCTTAAGCGTTTTCTGGACTCAGGAACTCGATAAGGTTGAAATGCATAACAATTACTATGAAATTTTCAGACGACTTCCATCCGTTTTGAATCATCAAATGTCAAACGATGATGAAATCAGCCAATTATACGAAGCCTTTTCTGAAGATGGAGAAATCAACATAGTGCGACAGTTATTGAAAAAGAACCTTTCAAAATTGATTCATTGGAGGTATGATTTGAGAAGTTTGATCGAATTTTTGAACCTTTTACAAAACCACTTTTCATCATTGAGTGACAAAACAGACAAACCTTCTCCAAAGACTAAATTGTGGGATAGTAATTTTCAATTATTTTCCCAATTGTTCAAAACGGACAACGAGGATGCAACATACACAGCTTTAGAAACACAGGATGATAGTGAGTTAAGAAACAGATTCTCATTCTTGAACCCAATATGGAATCAACTAAGACAATATTGTCTTGGCTTTGAAACTGAAAATGGAGACCATTTCAGACCTGCTAATGACTTAATTGCAACCTTGGCAAGTCAAGAGGATGTTAAGAATTTCAGTGTTGATTTCGTTTTGAATGAAGAAACATTTACATTGACAGAACCTGTCTCAAACGAAGAAATGTTAGAAGAATTGATCGATTGTCTGTTGAATGGATTGGTTAATCAATTGAAAGAATTGGATTTGACTAATTTATTATTCCGTGAAATTTGTTGTATTGAATGTTCCACCGTTGATCAACTTTTAAAAGTTTCATTCAATCCTGCTGTTCGTGATACCATTTTGGAAAGTTTATTGAATTCAAAACAGTATTTGTTCAATGCGGTTCACATCGATGTGAGTGGGTTACTAGATCGTTATGGTTTTTTCAAGCAACAAAAGTCTCCGAGAAAGAAGAAGGTTGGTGAAAATGATGACGGAATTAAGAAAGAGGATGCATTTTTGGACGTCGAGTTGTTTAAGTTATTCGAACCATCCCTTATTGAACTATACAAGCTATTCCGTGAGGCTGGAGTCACTATCAACATTTATGATTTTTATCAGGTTTTCAAGTTTTCCATAGGTAACAAGAAACAACTATTGAACTTGATGTTATTCAAATTGAAGAACAGAGTGAAGAAAAACTTCCATAATGACGACAGATCCTCTGATGAAGAAAGTGAAGATCATGAGATGTTAGACGAATACTCGGATTCAAATTCAGATTCTGGGTCAGGTGTTGGTAACCATCAAGATGCAAACAAATCCAACAGAGACGATAAACAACTCATTAAGGTTTTAGAGCGTATCTTAAAAGATTGTAAAGACAGCGAAGACGATGAGGAGGCTTTAGAAAACAATGAAGAATTTGATAAGATCACGTTGAGTTGGTTCTTGAGAGGTTTCACGGAATTGCAAATGTTGGGACTGTTCAAAGAAGGAAAAGAAAAAACAGAGACTATTGAAAAAATAGTTTGGAAAGGGCTGTAATAAATGTAAACATCAAGTGAGCAAGGTCAGCTTCCGGTTCATGACTTCAGCCATATTTACAGTTTAGAATCATGTATGTTTATAAACCGCAAACGATGTATTTTGAAACAAGTATATATATAATTTTCGAATACAAATTTGGAATGTTTTGTAATATAAATTGACAAAGTTCAACAAAAATAGAGTTGAATAGACTTTAAAGGCAACAAGTCAAAACAAATATATATAATGGATGATCAAATTGATCTACATATATCGAGAGTCCATATAAATTGTGACATATAAACGAACTGCAGGGCATCGTATATAGATGACTTGAAGATCAGAGGGCCTATCTATATATAGGCCGGGATAAACATAACTAGCTGGTAAACGAAAGGTATTAAAAAGGGAGTGGAAACGCAAAAAGGAGAAATTCAAAGATGTAGTACTATAGAGTAATCAAAAGACAAACGGGAATATAAGTGAAGAAAAATTAGTATAGGGAAACTCAAACTGAAATAAATTACTGAGCTTATAATATGGTATATGGTAGTCAGTGGTGGTGGTAGTAGGGGGCATCAAAACAAAAACAAACTCTTCAACAAATTAATAAACTTAAACAAACGAACAAACAAACAAATTCAAACGAAAGGCAACAAATGTTTTTCAGAGAAACAAAAATATGGAAAAACAGGGGGAAAACGTAATGTAAACGATATATGCGAGATCAGCAGTCAAACAAACAAAATAAAATAAAAAATTAAAAGTCAAAATAACAACAAATTATGAGTAGAGGAAGAAATGAAGACAAAAAATAAAAGGCAGAGAGATAGGGCACAAGAGGGAAAAAATATTAGTAGGAAAATATACATGAGTTGATATCAGTTGATACATTTTGCTGGGCAGAAGCATAATAATGACAATTTTCAAACCGGAGGATAAGACATTCAATGAAATGAGAGGGAAACGAAACCAAGTAGAAATTTGAACAAAAAGACCACAACGATAAAATAAAATATGTTAGTGTGTGTATAACATGTGGGTCTGTGAGAGAGGCAGTGGAGTGTATATAAATGAGCGTGTATTAGTGGGGTGTAATGTGTAAGAGGGGAAACCTGAATCTTGAATTGATGAAGAAAAAGACAACCAAATAGAGTAACAAAATTTTCATATGAGTAGAGAAGTTGGGGATTCAACAGGGAATAGATAAGCGAATGGAAGGGAAATAGGAATAGGAAGAACAAATGAGCCGGATAATATTTTTTTCTGAGTGATGTGATGATGACCAGCTCCAGCCAAAGAAAGAGTATACAACAATGATTCAAACTTCGAACGCAGAAGAAAAATTTAGAAAAGCACAAGAAAAAGAGAAGACAATAATTAAAAGGGGATAAGGAGTAGGGATGACAAAAAGAAAAAGGCAACCAACGGACCAAACTGAAATTAATAGCGTTGTGTCTAGCTGTAATTGAGGATGGGAAGAAAAACAATGGATACGAACAGGCGAAATGTGGGAATCTCTAAGTGTATAAATCCTACCATGTTCGATCAATGGTCTTTAAGAATAACAGTTAATGGAAAAACAAATGCTGAATGACCAAGGGGAGTGAACTCAAGGTGTGAAATAAAGCGAGGTTCTTTGCTGACGAGTGACACTGTTGGTAGTGAAAACAGAGCTGCAATTTATTCGTTTCATCAAATCTTCAGCCTTCAACGAGTGTATCTTGTTGTCTGTAGATGAAACAGTATCTTCTGTAGTCACTGAAAACTCATCATTTGCATCGTTATCGTTATCAGTATCCGAACCTTCCATATCTGTCTGGAAACGTTCATGACTAATATCATCATCGAAAACTTTGAAATGGGAAAGGTCATCAGGTGAGCTCTTCTTTCTTAGGTCTCGTCTTTCAACTAGGCTGTAATTGATTGGAGTATCGAGCAGTATATATTGTTTGGTCGACACTATATCAAAACGATCATCTTGTTTGATCTCATATAACATTGGATCAGGCATGGCAGCAACACTTTTAAGAGGAGCAGGGGCAAGAACTGGAGCAGGAACATGAAGTGGAGATGGCGGAATATTATCACGAAGACGTTGGTCTATGTGACTCTGGTTAGTGTTTTGCTTTTGGAGTTGGGTATGGGTTGTGTGAATGCTGTTGATGTCATTATCACCTTTTGCGGCACGAGTGACACTCTGTAACTTTTGAGTAGTTTCAAAAAGTTTAGCCTTTTTCTCAAGGTCCATATTACTATCGTTTGTTGTAATACCCGTTCCAGATCCATTTCGAGTTCCAGTTCCAGTAGCAGTTAAACCAGAAGATAAATCAGAAGTAGAATTGTTGAAGGCTTCCTCTAGCGTAACTTTGGAGAACTCTGGAGAATCCAGTTGAAAATTTTGTAAATCAATAGAATAATTATCGAATGCCGTTTTCAAAATACTTGAAGCATTAGATGATTCAAATTCAAAGTTTTCATCCAACATAGTTTGAGAATCCATTGACAGATCATGATTATGACTATGACTATATGAATTCATATCTTCTTCAATATCATTGTCATCTAATGAAATAGTAGGCTCATTAGATTCACCATCTTCATCTTTTATTGATGTCAGACTTGTTTTGCGGGGATGATAACCTCTTCTTGGAGTTCTGTATATGCTGTTGCTTATTGGAGATCCTGTTATGCTGTGGATGCTGTTGTTGTTACTATCTATAGAAGTTGATGCTTTGTGAGAATATGGAGATCTGTTAGGTGTTCTTATGGTGTTGTTAACCAAGGTTGATGATGTAGAGGGGGCTTTTGAATGTGCTGATACTGAGTAATGACTTTGATTTGAGGATAGAACTATCTGTCGTCTGTTAGGAATGATGGGTTCGGATGCCACTGAACGAGGCGCCGAAGCAAATGTAGTAACAAATGATGCAGCTGATGATGGCACAATACTGTAATTTGATCCTCTAGGCACTCTAGAAGGACGGGAGTTTGTGGAGTATGAATGATGATGTGTTCCAATTGTTGATATCGTTAAATTTTCCTTGTTAGAAGAGGCTCCTCTATCTTTATCTTTTGGTTTTGATCTTATTGCACTCCAGAGTGATCTCCTTGAAGTTTCACTCCGTCTCATCGGCTGAACATTAGATCTTGTTGTAGTTGACATTGTTTGTTTTTTATACTCCTTGGAGGAGGGCAAAGAAGTATCAGCCTTTGTGGGTGTTCTTGATGACTTTGGAATCCTGTTTGAGTTTCAACCTTCAACGAAAGGAGAAGGGAGATGTGGTTCTTGATATTTGAGTCAGTACAGTGGTATAGCCGTAAGATAGTGGATTGAAAGAGTGTTGAGAGCTGAGGATATGATATGAAGAAGGTTGTATCAGAGGGGATGATCTGGAAGGATTAGGACAGCAGAGAGCACAAAGATGAAGGTGGGTGTTGTTGTCACTTGTGAAGGCAGGGGGACTTGCAGAGAGACGAGGGCACAGGGCAACAGTAGAATCAAATTCTGCAGGTGCGGTCTATGTACGGGTGAGGGTCACTGGGTAGTCAGTGGTCACTGGAATTGTGTGATCGATTTGATTCAAGATTCGATGCGACGACACTGGTCGATATATCAGAAGAAAGGAACTACCTGTACTTTAAGAGTATTGAAAGTCTGTTCAAAATGAAAATGACAGTAACTTCATGAAACAAGCTGGAAATTGTTAACCTAACTAGTTTTCAGCAAAATTATAATATTATGCTCTTCAGGGAAAAACGAAAAAGCACGACTCACAGTAGTATGTCACCGGTTATAAGTACCAGATATGCGTTTTGAATGGCTTGTTATGGGTTTAAAATATAGATAGCTTGTATTCAGTGAAAATCTCCTTAATTGAATATCTATTCTGGTAATTATAAATTGACGAATATTGACGTGGACGATGATTTGCAGTCTTATACGTACACCAGCGCAGGTTAGTTATTTTCAAAATTGGTGATAAATATGGGTCAATTAAAGAGGTTCAATCTGCCGGGAAACAGTTGATCTGATAAAGCTGGGTTGTATTGAGTTGATGTTGATGTGTTTTGCTGTATAGACTCTCTTAAAGTGTATTGTTAGAAGAGGTTTAAGTCTTTGGATCAAGTGTAAAATGGATATAGTTTGTTGGAAGTCTTGGGTAAATTCCTATAGGGGTGGTCAAATTATCATGGGTCGTATACGTTTGTAAAGATCGTCTCAATATCCGTGAATTGTACGTTTAAAGTATATGAAGCCGGGACACTTTTATCTATTTTATAACACTTCGAAGTTCAAACAGGTTAAACAAGTTGTACGATATATTACAATTGTTCTGCAGAGTGCACCACGCTTAATATCCTCCACTTACATAAATTCTCTGATCCAAGGCAATTCTGAGTTCTCGAGTCTCCAATGTCCACTTGAAATTAAGTTGACAGTTGCACTGAAACAATTGGTTAAAGACACAGCTCAAACTTTCCACCAATTTACCCTACACGTGAGTTGCATCAGCTGGTGAACATTAAAGCGCCGAAATATCGATGCAACTTTGCTGAATGCGCAGTGTGTTTATATATGTTTCAAGAGAGTAAGCTAGGACGTGAAGTTTCACAAAAATTTATAGTGCGATCAGCTTGAACTGTTCAAGCCTCATATACACACAATTCGTGCGAATAATCAAGCTATAGTATCACCACTACAGCAAAATTACATGTTCTAGCATTAACCTCCATTGTAGAACCCTGTGATTCTCTCCTTTCATTTTTCATATTGTGTCGTGGAGCTAGGGCACATCGCCAATATTATCTAGCGATCTGGTGCATGTATTTACCAGATTAACAGGGTAGAACGACAGAATCTCGAGCGTTCTCTCACGCGTGTTTGAAGTTTCAAGTACCCCGTACACTAGTACACACTGCATATACAAGCACGTAATCCTGGTTACGGGTGTGACAACAAGCTCTCCGTTGCCCTGTTGCCAGCTGACATGAGCATTGAGCTGGCTTATAAACACAACGCTTTAACAGAATCCAACACGCTTAAGCAAAAATTCCGTCTGGTCAGTAGTCCCTGGTAAGTACACATGTCACACATGTTCTACATCGAAGGAAAAACACGTAAGGCACATGTTATTTTTTTTCTTTTGGGGGGAAGGTTAAAGGGACACTTGCCCGATTAGGAAACATGATGGGTTGAGGAGAATTAAAGAAGAAAACAAAAACATGCAGGCTTCAACTTTCAAAGTGATCGATCGATTCCTTTAACGCGCGGGTGAGAAAACTTTCGAAAAAGGTGATATCATGATTTACAACGTTCCAAAGTACACGATGAATCTATCAATTGTAAATATTTCACATGTATATATGGTACGTTGGTTGTAGATGAATATAGTGGTTTAATGAATGTGTAAATTTCATAGGCTTCGAATTAAACTCAAGAACCTTCGTCCTTGAACCAAATGGTCCAATTGCACCGCGGAGTACATGTGCTTGGTAAACACGCTAAAAAATATTTGAAAAATCTAAAAATGCTCTTCCCTCGGGCCGATCTCCTGCAAAAACACGGCTACAAATAAAAATAAAAAAGTGGATCGAACCGTATCGACGTAAATTATATAAATTGTAAATCGACCCGTCTAAATTTCACTTGCCATTCACTAGCCACAAGCTGCTCAAAATTCCGCCTCCACCGCCACCATCACCGCCACGATCTTTGCCTTCGAGGTTCGTATATATCGAACTCGGCAGTGCTGTCACTGCTGTTATCATTTCACATTTCTGTTTTATTGAACAGGGCAGAACAGGTCTTATGTACCATCAACTTTTAACATCACTGGACCCTTCCTATCTCAAATAATTTGAACCACATTTCTCCAAACACTGCTCCAGAGCATCATTTAATAACAACAGGAAAAACAACCCTTATATTTCAAAATGCAATTATACTACATTGGTATCATCAGACCAGCCAACGAAAACACTAAAACCAAGACGGTGGTGTTGTCATCAGCAAAAGAACTATCTTCATTCTCATTTTTCCAAAGAACAAGTGTTGGTCAATTCATGGATTTCTTTGCCACTACAGTTGCTGAAAGAACCAAACCTCAACAACGTCAAACCGTGAAGGAGAACAACTATGTGGCTCATTGTTTTTCTAGATCTGAAGGATTGGCTGCTGTCATAATAACAGATGAAGATTATCCAATTAGACCAGCATACTCTCTATTGAACAACTTGGCCGATACTTATATCACACAACATCCTGCTAAAGAATGGGCTAATGTTGCTGAAACATCTCCAAAGTTGGACTTCGACGGATTGGACACTTATTTGACAAAGTACCAGAATCCATCCGAGGCTGATTCTTTGATGAAGGTTCAACAAGAGTTGGATGATACTAAGATTGTTTTACAAAAATCAATTGAGTCCGTGTTACAAAGAGGTGAACAATTGGATTCTTTGGTCGATAAGTCTGAAGCTTTGTCTAACAGTTCCAAGACATTCTACAAACAAGCTAAGAAAACCAATTCTTGTTGTGTTATTATGTAACTCCATTTTCTTTCTTTGTATTCTACGCATCTCCGACATGACACACATCATATATACTCTCTTAGTACTGTCATTTCTTTGTTCATGCTTTTAATTTGATTTTAATTTCCACTCTCTTCATGTTAAATCATATATTAGACTATCTTAGGAGTGGAGATGAAGGCCAGCGCTCGTAACCGCTCGAGTCCCAAATTTTGAATCTTCCAGCCCGTTCGGTCTCAGAAAATCAACCGGATCGATTAGTAATTGTCAAAAAGTTTTCCCTTCCCTACTTGTTAAAACGGAAGTACGACTTTAAAAAAAACCCAAACGACTAACAACACAAACCATAAATATAACAACAAGATGTTTAGAACAGCTCTCAGACAATCTTTGAACTCAACAAAGAGATTTTATTCCACAGGAGCAAAGCAACAACTTCGCTCAAACTACACTAAGAATTTCATACTAGCTGCTGGTATAACTACTACAGCTGCTCTTTCATTTTATTCGGTCTCTCATTTATCCAATGATTCCCGGTCAAGCAAAGTTGCTTTAGAAACCAAGGCTGAGAAGACGCCTGAAGTCAAACCAGAACAAAAACCTGCTCCACAAGGCGAAGAACAACCAGCTAAAGAGGGGGAAGAAGGACCACAAGCTTATGATCCAGAAACGGGTGAAATCAACTGGGACTGTTCTTGTCTAGGTGGTATGGCCCATGGACCATGTGGTGAAGAGTTCAAAGCTGCCTTCTCATGTTTCGTTTACTCTAAAGAAGAACCAAAGGGAATTGAATGTATTGAGAAATTCAAAGACATGCAAAATTGTTTCAGACAACATCCAGATGTTTATTCTGAAGAATTGATGGATGATGGAGAATATAACGACAAGAAGGATCAGGAGTCCAGTGAGTTACAAAAATCCATTGAACAGAAAGAATTGACCGCTAAGATTGATAGAGAAATTGAAGATGCAAAGAAAGAGTTGGATGAAAAGAAGGCTGAATTGGCTCAGAAGTTGGAAGAATTGCAAAAGGAAGAAGAGAAGTTGGCTGAAAAGTTCAAGAATAACCACAAATAGAGAACTGATGTTTAATTGTTGTGTGGATCTGTTTGGAGCTTGTTAGTTTCGCCTGGCCTGTGTTGGGTCCTCATTCCATAACATCTATTCATTTTCAGTTTCACACATAATGCAAGAGATCTGAATGTTTCCAGATGCATTTGCAGCTGTGCTTGTTGATTTTTTGTTATGTCTACTCTATTTCTCCTGCTCATTTTTCTGCTTAGTATTTCTCTTTTTTGTTCTGTCCTGTACATAGATTTCCAAGCCTAGATAGTTTTTTTAGCTCGCTTATTACTCGTTCCAAAAATAATGCATCCTCCAGTTCTTTATATATATATATATATATATTCATTATTGTTCCTGTTTACAATCAACATATAAGTCACTTAATAAATGTACAATTGATAATTATTAATGTAGAAAAGATATAATCATGCCTCTAATAGTTTGTTCAGTTCTTCAAAACTCACCGGTTCAAAATTTTTCCCCTCGTCTTTGCTTGCCCATAACAAGTCATCATCAAAATAAACAACCACACCTTTCTTTTTTGCCATCATTCCTGCCCTGTTGATGTCAAAGGATTTGGAAACTCTATACTGAATATGACTATGATTGAATGTGTTATCATCTTTCACAATAAATAGACTATGGTTTTCACAATAGTCTTCGAGTAAATCCTTGGTTGTAATCCTGATCTTCTTTCCGACACCCGCTGCAGCTTCTTGACCAAAATGTTTTTGATAATGGTAATGCATCTCATCATTGGCATGTCTTGAAAGCAAAGACATTTCATTGAACATTTTTTTACCCAATGGAATTTGGGAAGATGTAGCAATCATCTCAAGCATTGAGACATCGCCAGAGTATAATCCAGTTTCGAGTGATGAATTCAAATAGTCTAATGCTTTGCGTAGATATTCACGAGCACTTTCATACTGCTGAATATGAATGAACAAATTTTCCAATGAGTTTTGCAAGAATCTGAATTTTCCTGAATCTGAGATATGATTGTCTCTGAATTCATTCAGCCATGGGATCAAAATCCAGTTTTCCAAAAGATAATTGATTTGTTCTTCGGGGATTTTATTCTTGATTAAAACTGTGCTGAAATGTTTCATCATGAGTAATGTTTTGGTGGTTGATCCAATTTCAGTGAATGTCTTCAGACGAGAAATCTGTGATTTGATTATAGCCTCCGTTATTCTTTTCCGGAATCTGTTCTCTTCACTTGCATATGTGTCTAGCCATAAACTCAAATGAATTCTCATAGCGGGCAACTTTGGCTCCTGATTTGAATCCCAGTCATCAACGATCCAACTCTCATAATGGGCAATGATCCATTCGACAATCTCGTCTATCATCGAATCATGAATAAGAGTAAGCCAATCAATTAGCCAGACCTCTGGACCTTCAGATTCACCAACGATCCAAAATTGTTCAACTGCAGTCTTGAATTTGGGAAGTAAAACATTTTGACAAAAATAATTGAAAACACTTGGAGGAAAAAGCTTCTCACTACTGCTGAACTCTTGCAAAATTAAAATTCCAACGTTCGGTAATTCAACGGACCAGCTATTATGGTAAAAATCTTTCAGTTTGGGTAATAAATGGGTAACAACCATGCTAGTGAACAACGTTAGTTCTTGTTCCTCATTTGAACCATCTTGTAGTAACTGATTCAATTTTTCTTCAGTGAAAACTTCGAGCTCATTAAACAGTTCGGACCATTCCAACAACTTGTCTACTAATCTCTCGGTGCCAACAGTGTCAGTGGGATTCCATTGCTCGATAAGTATTTTGTATTGAGGCTCTATGATGGAAACAATTAGTCTAATCAACACCTGTCTAGTTGCAGCATCTTCTGCTTTCCTTGGTAGTTCTGCCAATATGGAATTATAATCATCACCGTACTTTTCAGTAATCTCAACAATTTTCTGAAAAACATTACTCTTTTCAGTCAACTTGGAAATCATTGAGCTTTTTTCAACAGCTTCAAATTCCAAATATTTTATCTCATCATTGTTCTTCTTTATCTTTTGAAGCTTATCAAACAGCTTCAATCTCAATTCTCTAACTTCACTGCTGTTTTCATCCATCCCATCACTGGAGATCTCATCAGATTTTTGTTTCACATCAATCGGCACTTCAAAGCCTTCGTTTTCAAGAGCAACAATCAAATCAAACAATCCTGGCACACTACTTTTGAAAAACACTTCATCACTCCTATTCCAACCCATATTCTCTTCATCACTTAAATCAGTAACACTGTCGACATCTTCGTCATAATGGGACCGTTCTTGGATACCACCAATACCCAACCGTTTGGGTCTCAGCTTGGTTTCAATGGGTTTAGCAACTCCCTGACCTTCTTTTCCCAATCCTTGACCTTCAACATAACCCATCCTCCGTAAAAGTTTTGCACCGATACCATATGGTTGGGCTCGTACACTTGAGTCATTGAGGTCATTTCTCAGTTGATCTTGTTGTAGTCTTTTAAAAGGATTGTTTTTAAAAATGTCAGAATTTTCTTCTTCTTCATTATCATGTGCTTCATCCACTGATTCAAAGGCAGAGTGGTCTTTGTCTGAAAGGTCTGTATCTTGGTTTGTGGTTTCGTTGCCTTGTATTGAAGTGGAGCGTTTGGTAAAACTCAAAAATCTTCTCCGTTTCTGCTTTGTATTGTTGAGGTTGTCTTCGGGGTTAAAGGTTTCAAATTCCTCTTCCTTCTTATTGATATCAATATCCAAACCATTGTCTGAAGTTGATGGTTTGGTGAAAGTCATGGCAAACCTTGATTTGATGGGCATTGGATATTTGTTTGTTTTCTGGTTATCATCAGATATCTGTTCATGGCTCGAGTCAGAATGGCTCCTTTTCATATGTAGTGATTGTTCATCCATATATGATCTGAGGTTCTATGATTCTTTCTATTGGTTGTGATTTGACCCACTGATATCGTATTGAATAGTGAGAACGTGGCCGTAAAACGTTAAAGCAAATTTATAGCTTAGTTCCGGCCGGTTGGCGCGTTATGTTTCATCAGAAATCTCCCAAGCGATGTTCAAATGGCAACTCTGTTTCAATTCTACCACTGGTGATGATAACATTGATTGTTGTACAAGTAGTAGTATCTACAAATGCAACAAAACTATCACCATGAATTATATTACCAGGACTTGTTCCTTCTATAGGCATCCCTATCAGATTGGTTCTTTTTCAAGACGGTCATACTCAACTCCATCAACAGGATTACCCGCAACAACTCCGACCATTTCCCCTGTTTTGAAAATAAGATGGTTTTATTCTACAGATATTCCAGTGACAAAACCAAAGGAATTCAAATATAAGCAAGTACAAAGACCTGAAAGATTTATTCCATTCTCCAGATTTGATTCCGATCGAATTGAACGTGTCTATCAGAAATGGAAAAATGACCAAGATGGTATCAAACCAGTGATTCCGGTTAATGAAGATCAACTTTTTGATTGTGATTTGTCAACAATGATAATTAAACCAGCTTATTGGGATGGCCCGGGATATGAAGTGAGAAGAGGAACTTGGTTTTTGGATACAGTTCCATTGACCATGGAATTTGCTGATGGGTTGGAAAAGGCATACCAAGAGCTCAAGCCATATCTTTTGACCAAAAAAAAGAAAACGGATGAGTCCGTTAAGCCTTTGTTGGAGTCAATCAAGTCAGAATTAAATATTTATGAGAAAACGTTTCAAAAACCCTGGCCATTCCCTCATCCTTCTGATTTTGAAAAGAAAGATAAAGTTGCCCTGTTCAAAGATGCCCACCATGCATTGCTTGTTGATGAGGATTACAGTTTTGGTAGATTGATGTTTGACAAGCTTTCCCATAACTTGACTCCGGACAAAATTTTTGGAGGCTATACAGTCGACAGAGGTTATGATTCCAGTAAGTATAGTAACTTCAAGGAAATGGATGGCAATAACAAGGATGAAACCAAGAAACCGTCTGACGAAGCTCCTTCTATAGACAGTCCAGGCACCATGATGATGGACACTTTGAAGAAAGGGTTAGGAGTTGATGATTCAAATGAAAGATGGCAACACGATATTGAGGGTGATTATAGCAGAAATCCGCACACTTCGGCCAATGCTGGTAATAGACCGGTGGATCACTTGATTTTATGTGTTCATGGAATAGGCCAATCGTTGAGCTCTGAATTTGCCGGTGTTAACTTTGCTCATGACTGTAATAGTTTCAGAAAAATTATGAAGTCAATGTTTGTTGAACACCCAGAAACATATGTTTCTCTCGTTCACCCTAATGCCAAGAATGAAGATGATATCGAGAACTGTAAGGTACAGGTTTTACCAATTGTTTGGAGGTATAATATTGATTTTTCTCTGGACTACGAGAATCCAGAACTTGATTCAGATGGTACGTTGAGATTGCCTACCCTTTCCCAGTTGAATATTGAAGGTGTAACTCCATTGAGAAGATTGGCCGCAGATGTGGTTTTGGACGTTTTGTTGTACTATGAGCCAGAGTTCAAAAAGAAAATTCTTGCCAATGTTGTTAAATCAGCCAATGCTCTTTATGACAAGTATGTTGAGAGACACCCAGATTTCAAAGGTAAAGTGTCACTTCTTGGGCATTCATTGGGTTCATCAATTGCGTTAGATATACTATCTCTGCAACCAGATGTTATTCCAACGGACTCGAACTTTGATCCTAAACGTCATTTGAAATTTGAAGTGGAAAACTTCTTTGGTTGTGGTTCCCCTAACGGTGTTTTTAAATTTATGAAAAGACAAAATGTCAGACCAAGATCAATGTATCCGATCCCTAAAGACCTTTCAGATCAAGAGCTCTTGGATCTTCCAGTGCAGTCACCTAAGGTTAAAAACTATTACAATGTTTTTTACCCCACAGATTTGGTTGCATACAGAGTTGAACCATTAGTCCATCGTTCATTGGCTAAAGTGAGACCAGAAGTGATTCCATACTCGAACGAAAAAGGAATCAATTCCAAACTTTTGGAGTTGTCCCAAGCGCCATATGAACTTGTGCAAAACGAAGTTTTCAAATCATTTTTGAATTTCACTGGATTGAAAACTAATTTTGATGACTATATCAATACATCATTGGAAAATGATTCAAAGAATAAAAAGCCATCAAAAAGACAAAGACCTACAAAGTTACACCCTAAAGCCTCGGAACTACTGTCTGGTATGAATGGTACTGGCAGAGTTGACTATTCCTTACCAGAAGGATACTTTGATATTGACATGATTAATGCGATTGGTTCACATACCCAGTACCTTGAAGATCCCGATGTTGTGGGATTTGTTTTGCGTCAATTGTTTTACAAAAAATAAGGAAGTTCGAAATAGCACAATATTTTTTTTCGATACGTTATACAATTCTATGAACATTCTAACTTCTAATACGTAAAAGCTTTAAATACTTTATAAATTTTATACAAATAACATCTGATCAACAAATGAGATACAGTAGCCCAGTCTAATCCGAAGCAAACCCTCCCTCTCCTCATTTTTGGTAATCGCACTACCGTAAGTGAGAAACTGAAAAAAAATTTGAAGCTATAAAAAGGAAATGATTTCGCTCATTCCTTGGTTCTGTCTTCATTATGAGTCTTTTTGGTTCTCCAAACTAGTCATTTCACGAACTGTTGGTGTGGAGTGTTTATATCGGCAACTGAGTCATTGCTTGTCATTTTGTGACATTACATTATCTATGTTGGATATGTTAGCAATGTGTCAGTTATTGATGTTTTCGCTCACCCTTTTCTTGTTGGATTGTAAAATTTCAACAACGAGGAAACTATTTGAAGTTGGAAATTATTGATCAAGAACTCTTAAACATGACGACAACTATGCTGTGCACCAATCGGATATTGAAAATTGTACTCAATTAAGTGACGACTCAGTATACCCAAATTTCTGATCAAACCCGTATCCTCTAGAGGGTGGATGGGGAAGAGTTCTTGTGATTTGTTTCTGACTTCAAATGGTTTTCGACTGTTGTAGAGGCAAATTATATGGTATCGTACAAGGTTGAAACTTAGTAAAAGTTAACGAAATTACGGCAGTCTCCAAATCATACATAGTTTTCGATGTCTAGAAATTGAATTCATTATTTGGTCAAAGTATATAAGCCGGTGTAGATTTTCACACCAAATTTACGAATGTGTTAGATTTGTCTCACTAAAACTTAATCGTGGCACATTGTAAAAGCTTTAAGAATTACGAATTGACCTGACAAGTTACAACTAAAGACTGCAAGTCTATCAAAAAAATTGCGCAAGCCCGGAATCGAACCGGGGGCTCAACGATGGCAACGTTGAATTTTACCACTAAACCACTTGCGCTGGATTACATGTTGAAACGATTCGGTCGCAGATTGATTATTATAGTTGTTTTTTTTTTATATTATA